>VYZU01056868.1:0-29535 GCA_013401355.1 Ceyx cyanopectus | reverse complement strand
TATATATATATATATATATGCAATACATATGCAATAACCTGCAGGAATACAAGCAGCAGATTGAAATACTGCATTTTTGTATCTTCACAAACCATTCATTGGCTTACAGATCCCAAATCCCACAGGGAGTGCTGGAAAAGCCATGTGAAGTCTCTGGGTGCTGGGTCTGACACTAGTGTACCTAACAGATGTGTACAATAACACACCATCAGGTGCCTGTCCAGTAAATGCACAGCTAGAGACTGGAAAGCCCTAAAAATGCTGTGTCCAAGGGCAAAGGAGAAGGGGGAGAATAAGAGCAGAGACTCATCTCTCTAAAGAAAAGTTTAGTCCTTGTGAGTTTCTTGTTTATGCCAGTTTTTCACATCTGAATTGAGCTAAGGTGTCATGAGAGAGGGCTTGGTAGGAGGAGGGAAGTCCAGCCACTGGGGGCTGCTTTGCTCCACACCAACTGGTTCACTGGTGCCTGTGAAACTTCAAGGTCCTACCTCCAAAGCCTCGACTGTGACTCCAAAGACCTTCATCCAGAAGGAAGGTCTAAGTCAGAAGCAAAATTCCTCTGAAAGAATGGGACAGAGGTGTATGGCAGTAATCACCACAGCAGCCCCTCTCCACTCCCTGAGCTGGTGTGCCCTGGCCAGCATGGCTTGGAGAAAAGAGCTGGGAGTGCTTTCCCACTCACCTTCTAAGGCAGAGAAGAACAGCAGGTGAGAAAAAGGCAGGAACTGCTTGAAACATCCCCATTTCCAACTTCTGGCTACTCCCATTTTATAGAGCAAGTTACAACCCCTCTGCTAGAAACTGCTTGAACCACTGACTTCAGATCTGGATCCTGCCTTCTGCAAAGCTGCTGGTGGGCTTGGATCCAAGGCTCTGCTGCAAGCTCTTATCTGCTCCATCCTGAAATGCCTTGGACCATACATCCTTCATAATGACTGGCCTCCCAGTGAGGAAGCACAGTACTGGCAGCATTCACATTTACATCACCCTGCTGAAAGCCAATGCACATGGCTGAAGGAGAAGTGTTGGAAATCTTACAGCTTTGGAATATTTTGCCTTATGTGGTTTCCAACCAGCACAGCCAACAGCAGCTGAAGCTCCACCCTGTTTTCATGGGATGTGCTAAGCACCAGGAGTGCAGGTAATGCCCACCAGAGCTGAGCAGAGCTGGCACATCCCACTGCAAGGATGCCCTGGGCTGTGCCACTGTGCCTGCAAAGGTCCCAGTTCTCTGTCCCCACCATCTCCTCTTTACAAAGGCTCACACACACTTACAGAGGCAAATGAACAATTCCATTATGTGCCTGGCAGCTCGTGCCCTTTCCTTCTGATTCACAATAGAGGCACCCCATTGAAAAGATCCACAGACAGGGGGAGGGAAAAAAAGGGGTAAAATCTAAGCAAGTCTCCACCAGCACACAGATTATTAAAGCCTCATTTCCACTTCACACAAGTTACTTTGGGAACTGATGCAGCTGATTTGAGGGGAAAACACAAATGAACAAAACAACCTTTTGCCATTAGCTGGGGGGGGGGAAGCAAAACAAAACCAAAAAATCCAACTGGTGGCATCTTTGTTGGAGAGCTTCACAAAACTCATGGCCCAGGAGAGCTGAGAAGCATGGAGGGGACAATTTGTGCCCAGTGGCTGCCATTTGAACGTGGCACACTGACAGCTGAGGGAAGAGCAGAGAAAGAGAAAACAAAACAGGCATGTGTTTAATCTAGGCAGGCTCAGCCCCCTAAATTCACTCCCAGGGAGACACACAAGGCAGAAGAAAGTCAGCACCTTCTCCTGCTCTGCTCAGCACCCAAGTAACCCTGACACACACCACAGGACTTTCTCCAGGCACACAAAAGGGAGCATCATTTCTTCACGTGCTGCAATCAGAATGATCAAGGAAAGGCAGGAGTACTGCTACAATTTAATGTAAACTGCATCTCTAGCCACCAGAGAACTTCTTCCCTTTCATACTCTGCCAATGAGCTGCTCCTGCACTCTCCAGTAGAAAAAACAAACAAACAAATAAACAAAAGATTCCATGATTTTGTGACTGCACCAGATCAAATGCTCATAAAGGGCACACAGATGCTATGAAGATACCTTCCCCTGAACTTCCACAGGTGCTTCCTCAGAGAGCAACAAGAAGACAGATGTGAAAGGAACAGTCATCAGGTTATCCTGGGCTGATGGCAATCCAAAAAAAAAGACAGGAATAAAAGTATTTTGACTTTGCAGAGCTGAGTAGGAACACTTGTCACCAGGAGAGTGGGGTGATGAGACAGCAAAGGAGGGGCTGAGTGGTCACACACTGGTGCCTCTCTCACCAGTTTGGCCAGCACTTCTGCCCTACACCTGAAAAGGGCTCACCCCAGAGAGCATCTCCCCCTCAGAGCCACAGGGGAGAGGGGATGAAGCAGAGCTCCAAAGCTCATAAAGCAGCAGTTTCAAAGAGATCTACATTAATACATTTCACAACAACAAAAATCACCTCAAGATTCCTCCTGAGTCTTGCTGAGAGTCCCTGGTGCAGAGGAGCTGGCTGCCTTATCTCAGAAGTTTGGGACAGATCATACAAATGCCTGCAGGACTGTGACAATTTCGCAAGCCATGGCTCTTGTCCACTGACCAGAAAGGAAATATTTAGCTCCCTGCAGTGAGCCCGTTGATTTCAAAAGCAACTGAATAGTTCTGCTCCTACAAAGCAAATACAGAGCAGTCACCAGGGGCTGGGCTCTGCTCCCCTCTCCTCTGAAACCTGGTTAAGTAACAAATGTCTGCAAATGCCACCAGCCAAAGGGGTTTGATATTCTGCACATTTGTGGGATTGCATCCCCTGCTGCTTCCACGAGATGTGGGTCTTTCTGATTCTGCAGGTTTCTTAATGGTAATTTTACCTCCTTCAGCATACTCCTGGGGCAGAAGCAACTTGATTTTTTAATTTAAGAAAGAGGCTGGTGGAAAACCACTAAAAATAGTTTTCATTTACATAGCGTTTCCAGTGGTTGTAAGTTTTACAACTATAATGTTTTCTCTCGAGTGGACAAAAAAGGTTTAGAGGGCATTCTTTTCTAATGAAAAAATGAAACCCAAAACCCAAAGACTAGAGGGAAAAGGTGAGCTTTTCCCCTTTATTAAAAAAAAAAAAGTTATTAACTGAGGCCAACACAATCCAGCCTCAGTCAGGGTACTCCTAGTTCGGCTGCTATTCAAATATCCAAGTGCAATTTGCAACTCTAGTTATGAAAGGGGACATTATTTTCTTCATACATTTAACTCTCCTTGTTCAAAGACACACTGATGAAGCAATTAAGGCAGACATATTATTAAAGCTGCTGTAGAATTCACAGGCTCTGGAAAGAAGTTTGGTGGTATTTCAAGAAGGTGTTTAAACATAAAAATTATGTATTTCAGACAAAAAAAAAAAATCACTTTGGAATGCTGTCAAATGAGATTACTTGTGACATCATCACCAGCAGCAAGATCATTGTACATGCATTTTTCTGCCTGTGCATTCTGTGTTCTTCAATAGCTTCCCTTCTGCACACATCCCCTATGATATAGATTCTGAACTTGAAAATATTTAGGCACATGCCAAACCTTCCAGGAAGAATAACCCCATTGATGGGAAGAGGGTTTAACCCTAAAGATGGCAGAATGATGGCCAGTTTGGGGGGGGTTGGAGCTCCTGGGGCCCATTTTCCAGAAGATAAGTGCTTTACAGCTTTTGATTGCTTTTGCTGGGTTTGCCATTAAAGTTCTCCTACCTCCCATCTGTTTTTATTGCCTTTGGTGGAAATATCACTACATTGAGGTAGATCATGATTAAATAATTACAAACTAACTGTAACTTATGACAAGACCCTCCAATCACTTACCTCAAATCATGAGTGTTTCAAGATGCAATTGTAAATCTCCTTTTTTCCCCGCTCTCACAGGAGATGTTGCAGCCTTTTTTTTTTTCTGATGTTTTGCATTAAAACTCTTTCCCTGTGCTCCAGGATCTTAAACAAAAACAAAACAAGATACACTCAGAATGAAAATGTCATTTCAAGCAATCGGTGGGTGGCTCGGGGGAAATCCCTGACCTTTCTCCAATGTATATTTCATTATCTAAAGCAAGTGTGATAACTCCCCCCCCTCAGCAGCATAAACACTTCTGTGGGTTGTACTTTAAAAACAACAAAAATCTAACCACCAAAACCCTGCTATTTTGAACCACTCCAAAAAAACATGTTATTTTTAAAACCTGCAAGATAACACACGACAAAGTATTTGTTTATAGCACACACACCACAAATCTATGAAGGTGAAAAGAGAAGAAAGCCCAGAGATTCTCTATCAAACTGCTACACTGGAGAAAAAACATCAGTTTTATTGTTATTACCACCAGTACTAGTATGTACAGGGCCAACACCCTAGATCTTCAGTGTAGTATTTCTGTAGTAGCAGCATGGGGAAGTAGTAGTCGTGCTGGAGAAGCCACACTGCATGAGCACTACAGAACCCAGCCTGGCTGGCTGGAGAGGAAGGAAGGGAGGAGGAGCAACACAGCAAATGAGTTAAGAGAAACTGGCAGGTCTGGAAGACAATCAATGCTGACATTCTCCACCAGCACCAAAAAAGGTCTGAAGGGTTTTTTTTGCATTTTCAGCGAGTGCTGCTCCCAGAACTTCCTCAGCACCCCCCCTGTTCCACCCTCCTCCCTCTCCCATACCTGTGCAGCCAGGCAGGGCAGGAGCCAGCAGGGCACAGCAGCCTCCAAACCAGGCTCTGGCAGCAGGAAAATCCCTTGGCTATGGGAGGCAAATGCTGCCAGCCAGTGCAGAGTTCACCCTCCCTCCCAGAGCCTGGCCTTGCATTTGCACGGCCCCTCTGGATTACAGGCATCCCAGTTATTTCTCTACAAAGAATTTTTTAGGACCAACAACTATATTCATTCTTGCTCTGTTCAAAAGCCTGAAAAACAACCCCTTCCTTGGGGCTCCACCTGTGACTCTCCCCACTGCAGCCAACAAACTTTCACAACATGGCAAAGAGGAGGATCTGACCTTGCGTGCCTGTGAGCCAGACCACTTTGGGTTTTCTTCCTCAGCTAAGACACAGCCAGACAGCTCTGAATAGCATTTTCCATTGCTTTTAATTAAGAAACAGAGACATTATCCACAGCCTCCCGTGGCTGGATGTGCTTCAGCAAATACAACTTCTCCAAAAGCAGGCAGAAACTCCAAAAGTACAGCCTTCTACATCACTGTTTATCCCCCACGCAGGGAAAAGAACCCAAAACTCCAAGGCTGACACACAAATAAGGGGGAAGAGGTGGGCTTCCCTTGACAGCTGGACAGAGGCTGTGCCTGTGACCACTCCCTGAAGCTGCTGCTGGCATGAGAACACTGGTTAAATCACCTTGCTCCCCTGCTCCACCGTGCTCCTTCTCGCCTACGTGGTGCTGCCTCTTGCTCTCACTCAACACGAGGAAAGGTTGCAACAGCCAAGCCTCCAGACTTGCAGGCAAGAGCACAAAGCCCTCTAAAGCTGTGACACAAATCCAGAGAAGGCTGGAAGTTCAAAGTGAAATGAGGACACTCTGCCCATGACTCATGCCACCTAGAAACTGTTCTGAAGAAAAAGTGTTAAAGGGATTATTTTACGCAGTGTCACCCCCGCTGAAGCAACTAAGTTCCTCCTCTTGGCTTTTTTTTTTTTCCCCCAACTCAAATACAAGGTGGCTGGGGATTCTATTTTAAGATGAAAATCAGCATTAAAGCCTCCTGTTCTCACTTACATACTTACCTTTTTAATGCTCTGTTTAAACTGACAAATGATGTTGTTTGAGGGACAGATTCCCAGCTACATTCCAGGCTTTTAACATGACCCATGGGCAAATGCTCCCTGACACTGCCTGAAGGGTTGAAATTGCTCTGAATCACACTTGAGCTTCTACAGTTTAACTAAAGTCTGAGAGTTTGGCTTCTAATTACACACTGTCACTTAAAGCCAGTTTTCCCATGCCTCAGTTTCCCTTTCCTCTACAGCAAAGGTAAAACCTTCCCCCATCTCAGAGGGATGATGGAAGGAACACCACACCCTGCTGATTTAGTGGATAAAATGGTAATGTGGATGAAGTTACACATCTCTCAACACACGAGGCTGAAACTTGAGAGAAAAAAAGCCCCATATCCAAAATGAGGAGTGAGTAATGAGCCTGACCCTCTGCAACTGTTTAGCTGGATAGTTGTTTCACCAGTACAACTCTCTTCTCCTGGGTGCTCCCAGCAAGCGTGGGGGAGACTGAATGGATTCACTGTAGTCACACAACAGCTTTACAGCTGCTGAAAAAGGGACTATTGTAGCCCTGCATTTTACTATCTCGAGTAGCATACATTAATTTGCTGTACAGCTTCCATTAGCCATCTGATCCTTACAGAAACAAGAGCAGCAAACCAGGGTTTGTCAAATGAAAAAAGATTTAACTGTGATGGAGGAAATTTTATGGTTTGGCTTCTTTTTTAATTGTTACTTTATTCTTTTAAAAGGAGCAAAACCCACAAGATTTTTACTCTGAAAATTCAGTGTAAAAAAATCCTTTAACCTGGTTGGGTTTTGGGGTTCTTTTTGTTGTCCTTTTTTTGCTACATCATGACACTGAGTCAAATTTCACAATCACAGAGGAGTTGCAGGCCTGCCATGTGCACGTGTGCCCTTCCTGCAGTCACTGTCCACTCTGCTGGCTTGCACCTCTGTGCAGTTATGATAGTTGCTCAGTAACCTGAATGGTATCAAAAACCAACCGTGAAGTCTTAATACAGAACTATTCAGTTGCACAAATAAAGCTTCACTCCACAGACATTTAAATAACACTGGACTTTGCAGAAACATGAGCAGATTTGACAGCCCCTTTCTAAACGTCTCGATTTTTCTCTGTAGTGTCTGTCGAGTCAGGGAGGAAGAACAGTCCTGAATTAGGCACATTCCTCCCAGCATTCAACTACTCCACTCTCCCCCTTCTGGAGAAATGAATGCAGCTTCAAACAAATTAAAGGAGTATTTTGCCAGCTCTTTCACTCTTCCCGGGGCATTAAAGCAGGCGGTGCTGGGCTTCTCTAGCCCCCAGCAGAGCCAAATGAGGGCTCACTCTGAAGTACAAATCCCCCTTTCCCCTCCCATTATCCCAGTGCCAGCCCTGCCAGCTGTGACAAAGCTGAATTTCCCCAGAGTCCCCTGAAAACAGTGTCAGAGTACAGCTTGCTGCACTGTCAACCCCCAAGAACTGATGGTTGACCAGCACCTATCTCCCCAAAATGCTGTACTGCCCTCAAAAGCTGCATGAGTGGACAAAGGAGAAAAAAAGAATCACAGAGACTTTTTCATTCCTTCTGGCTTCAGAGCTGCAGGAATGCAACAGGTGCTGTGCTGGTCTGCACTCAGGAGGCAGAAATATTTAGCTTTTCAATGAAAGCCAAGACAGAGAACGCCCCTTGCTTAAGAAAACCTCAAATATCATGAAATAGAAACCTGAGAAAATGCCACCAGTGTGAACCCCCCTTTTCCTCTGGCCTTCCTCCATTTCACAGCAGCACTTCTCTCAAGAGGCCAACGGAGCTGAACGACCCAAGCTGATTTTCCATTCTGGGCAATTGGTACATTCCCCGTGTGACTCGACTGATCAAAACTGATGAAAACCCACAGCAGTGGAAACAAAGAAATAAGTAAAGAAAGAAATGAAATCCCAGGACAAACTACAGAGAAAGACTCGGGGTTTTTTTTGGGCAGAATCACCCACCTCTGAACACAGGCAGCAAGTGGGGCTGCCAACCTTCCTCACCATCCCCAGGGCAAGAGGTTCTGGACAAAAACCACCACGGTAGGACACATGAGGGGACTGAGGCAAGGCCAGACCAGAGCCAAGCAGATTGCCAAAATACAATCTCATTTTGGAAATGAAGAAATGGCAGCACCAGGCCCTCTGTGCACCTCCCGTCACAGGGACAGGCCTGCTGCCCTTCCTTGCTTCTGCTACGAGCTGTCAGGCTCAGGCAACATGTTCCCACTTGGGATTTACTCTTTTTCTCACCTTCTGCTCATAAGCACGAGCACCATGAATTCCCCTCTGTCCTGAGTGTGCCTTTACTGTGTGATTACTGGTGCGAGGCCTGCAGGCCACAGCCCGCCTGTTGTTAGAGCTGCCACAGAGCCACACTCTGCCACTTACCCACAGTCCCCTCAGGTCCTTCCATATTACCTTCTGCTTTACTTAGCTCACCTACCTTCGAGCTGTATGAGGTAGGATTTGGAGATGTAGTTGTTTGCTGCTATACAGAAAGACTGAACAATCAATATTCCTTATACATTTACCTGTCTCCAGTGCCACGAAGTACAGGATACTTCAGTAGAAACCTGTGGTGACCTTTGTTGCAGGAAACTTCAGAGGCCTGACCATAAGCTTTTTTTAGCACAGAAATTTGACTAAGCCTCAACCAGCTCGGCACCACTGTCCTTTGGTCTTACTTTTTGAGATCAGCAGGACTATGGCAGCAGCTTGGCCAGCAACTAAAATCTTCCAGGCAGAGGAAAATGTTGTCCTCTGCCTGGTTTCAGTGAGTTGGTTGGCTAGAAAAGCCAATGAGCTTTTGTAGCCCAATCTGCTCTTTCCATCAAGGAGTAACAGAACAATGAGCAAGATGAAGCTCTTGTGGCATTCAACTTGTCCAGACTTGTCTGTTTTTTTAATAAAACCATTGTACTGCTTCTGTCATCTCTGCTTCTACTTCCTTCCCTTCAGCACAAATCGTAACACCAGCATTTTAGCAAATACCTGGTTTGGCAGTAGGCTCTCTGGGCTGCCAACTGTCATATCCAGAAAGCAGGACTGTCACATCTGCCAGACTGGCTCTCACACCTACTCTCTAAGGTAACATCATCTATTTTTCCAAATCATGCTAGCAATAATATGACATTACATCTCACCATACCTTATGTTCCTTCTCTGCCTAAGGACACACATCAGAAAGAGCCTACACACCTTCAAATAAAGGATACCCAGCCACCAGCCCCAGCTCTGACCACCCTCTTCAATGTAAGGGTGTGAGCAGTGTCCCCAGTGGCACACACGTCAGCAAGTCAAGGACAAACTGCCACACATGGGTCATTATTGGTTAAGCATCAATGTGTACTTGTCACTGTATGAACTCATTGAAGATATGATCCCTTTTTCAGTAGATTTCTTCTAACTTCTCAAAACAGCCTTCCTTCCCTGAGGCCTCCTCACACCAACCTTCCCCTTTCAGCAATAACTATGAAGAAAAGGGAAGAAAGAACATTAAGCAAGAAAAATGATGAAATGTGTTTTATTAACAGATACAAGTCCAAGAGCAGATCACTGAAATCCACCTTTCTTTCCACTCCTTCATCCCATGAGGATGCTACAGGGCATAGCCACCTCACTGCTTTTTTTTCACATCACCCAAGTAGATTTAGAAGTAAATCTCCAGTTAATTCATCCTGTCTGAGCTTTTGATTGCATTGTGGGGTGCTCCTGGATCATGTGAACTCAATTCCTCTTGCAAGGAACTAAACTAGAAGCACCCTGTTCTCCAGAGCAGGCATCAGACTGCTCAGAAGTAAAAGCCACCCTGAAATGTGCCTGGTGTGAACCTCAGGATCCCTGCACCAAGTTTTTCACTATATTCCCTACTTACTAATGTAGGTATAATCATTAAAAAAAAAAATCCACAAACATTCTACTGTCATTCATCTTCATGCCACCAAATAAGAAGATGGTATTATTATATTCTACTGTAAAATCACAACAACATTGTAATAGTGACAGCAGCAAAAGCATCTTGAAGTGAACAACGTAGAGAAGAAAAATAAATCAAAGTAATTTCAGCTACACTAACTAACCTAATTTCTGTAGTTTTACAAAGAGTTCTTCCAGTCTTTAAAACATTTTCTTTTCATCTTGTACCAAGATAGTAAAGAATGGTTATAGAAGGGAAGAAGTAAAACAAGCTAGATAAAAACAAAGAAAAAAGTACAACCTCTCACCCACTAAACCACATGAAAAATAATATATTTATACATTTTAGGCATTAGCTGTAAAAACAGCAGAAAATCTTAGGAAGTCAAGCTTTTTTAAGGTGACTGTGTTGTCACCTGACCTTATGTCAAATATCCTTTGGTATTTTTCTCACAGTGGATCTTATGTTCTCTTTCCAAATGTTATTAAAAAGAACCCAGATCTAAACATTTCTCAGAACTAATTCAAGTAGTGTAAGAGTCATCACCTTTTCTTCAGTGTATGAAAGGCTATAAGAATCCAGTCAGGACGTTTAACTCCTTCAGTTACCTATTTCCACCTATGGAGAAGTACCCACTGAGCCCACAGAGGTCCCATGGAGGACTGCAGGCCACTGACTAGAAGCCACACATCTGCAGAATCCACATCTGCTGAAAATACTACCAGGAAAAGGAGAAAAGTATCTTTTTCTCATAAGCTGTTTGTCCCTAGCAGTAAGAAAAGCATCACACTCAAGAGTTTCATTGGAAGTTGCTAAGAACACCTTGTGATGGAAAGCTCCTTGTGTTCCTGGTGCAGGAAATCAACTGCACCTTGCTGCTCCAACTTCTGGTCAACAGTTCTGGCAGCAAGAGGGACACTGACCCCTGTGCTGAGGGCTTGGCCAAGACCAAGTGAAATGCTTTCCTTGAATGCTTCTTGAAAGCTTCTCTCTTCCTTCACTTGCCTTCCAGTGACCCTGTGTGCAGGACATGACTCCGAGCTGGCGTGGAGGAAGTCTCCTCAGTCTCACTTCAATGTCCATTTTCATGAATGAAAAGGGCAAAGTCAGCAGGGGAAGACTGGCCCTGTCATGACTGCTGCCATGCTCTTCAAATCACTGTGGATCTCTGGTCACTGCCTTCAAAGAGAACTGCTTCTGTGTATTAAACTGAGACATGGATTCTAATGGGGTTAAGTTTTAAGACAGAGCAGCTTTGCATCTAACTCCTTGTCTTGCATTTTTGAGAGCCATCTGAGAAGATCCAGGATGTTCAGTAACTGATCCATGTTTAAACCTACACTAACTAGTGACTCTAGCACAGGACAGAAAAGGTGAGAGGTCGGGCTCTAACCTCCCAGCTCAGTGGCACAGGCCAGCACCGTGTTCCATCTCCCACTCAGCCCTGGTCACATCACTTCGTCTGTGTGTCTGAGGCTCCATCAGCCTCCTGCAGAACATGGTGCTGTTGGTTTAGAGCAAAGCTGGAAATGTAAAATGACTACATTTACTAGGAGTAGTAAAGGTAGTTAGGTTATTCTCCCACCATCAGAGATCAAGCAGTGCCATAAGCAGCAAAGCCCACCAAGGCTGGATCCCTGGGGCTCTCCCTCTGCCAGGTAGGTGACCCCAGTCCCTGAGCAAAGCCAGCCCTGAGCCAGCAACAGCTCTCACATCCGTGATAACACAGGCCAGCCTTTCCTTCAGGAAGGTCACTGCTTTCTGTCGTCCTGTGTCCAACTGCCTGTTTCACAAAGCTGCTAGGAGTTCAAGGACTCTGTGCTCTCAAACTGCCTGTTAAATTTAGCTGGAGCTGGCCAGTGGATTCCAACATGACTGCAGGCAGACAGACAGTGTGCTCCAGAAAGAAAACAAACTACAGTATCCATCTTGGCCCGTGAAAACTGATGTTGAACTGGCTAGAAAGGTAAACAAATGGATCTGATGTTAGAACTGCAGTGGCAGTTCTGCAAGATTCATTAGTATCAAATCCTACTATAGTCCTGCCCAGGGAGGTTTATTTTACTCACACTGGTTTGAAACACAGCTTTACTTTTACTTACTGGGAATTGGATTCTGTTTATGAGTAACATTAAGTATATTTTCTGGGGACTTAAACTGTCATCTTTTCTCTGCTCCATTTCTTTAACACATTCAGTTTACTACTTCTTTGTTATATTATTAAATTGCAGCTACAGAAAGTGGGACAACATTCTGTTCCTATGTAAGACAGGAAAAGTGTATCTGTAGATTTAGGTACAGATAGCAGATTCGAATCTGTTTCAGATGACACAGGACAAGTAGGTGTCTGGGGTTTTTGGGGAGAGGTGAGATAGAAAAAGGGTTTTTCCCCTGGAGGATTGAAACAAGGTGTTTTTCCTTAATGTGATTCATAATCTAAGATAGATAATGACAATGTCAGGAACAAAGCTGAGTTTATGGAACATTCTCTTTGTTGCATATGGCTATTTATGTCTTATTAATTTTGATTAACAGAATCTGTAAACAAAAAAACCAAACATAAAACCTCTAGTTTGTTTAGGATATTGCACCTTTTTACATGCACACAAGTGTTCTAACCTGGGCTGCAGTTCAGTCTGATCTCCCCAGCATATATATTCACCCCTAGAATGAAACTCCTTTCGACTTGCTAATATTTGTCATGACAAAGCTACCACTCAACAGTTTCATTTTCCAGCACCAACCCAGTATCAATTTTAATATTGCACCACCTTTTCCAGCATTCCTCGATCTTATACCAGAAAATGAAAACAATCCTTCAGCCAGTCTCTGCAGGATGGACTGAGGCTTGCAAAGAAAGCAAGTGGACAATGTTATTTATATGAAAATAGACAATATCTGACTTCAGGTAACTGGTATACTATAAAAAAAAAAAAAAGCTAATGATCACTACTTCAAAAGAAGTAAAGCAATGTCTAAAAAGCTACAAACACACCTCCTTGTACTAGTCCCCAGACTCATACCTTACTCTAAAATGTGTCCCTCAACAGTGTGTATATATAAATGCAATATAAAATTATCAACTGAAGCTTTAAGTAAAAATTAAGAGATGTTACAAGTTGGAAAGGACCATTACACTCCTTACACAGACCATACAACTCCATGCTAGAATGCCCTACAGAGTGGGACTCATCCTTCCTTTGCCTAGGAGCAAACAGCCTTGAGCTCAAGAGATTGCAGCCCCTGGTGAATGCACAACTTTCCTCAGCCTTTTCACAGTTATTACCAGTATCTCATTATAATTAAAACCACATTTTTCTCCATTGTGAGAGACTGAACTGTTTGTCACCCGTGCTCATCCAAGTTCCAATGCGTGTGACTTTCACCAAGCACTGACACGTTTGTACTAGAGAAAAAAAAAAAGTTTCATTAAAAACCCCAACCCCTTCATTCTCACTGAAGCATTATTTTCAGAAGTGCTTTCCACGTCTCTTAAAAACTTCCCTAAATTAACATTTGCTATTTAAAATTTGTGTCTTGGAAAAATAATGGCAGCTGATCCGAAAAATAACAGCAGCTGATCAGCACATAAAAACATGAGATATTTTCATTTCTCACCTCTTTTTTGTTGGATTGAAGAGTGCTGGCACACGTGAACACATGGATGTGGATCTCCTCCACTTCATATCCACCCAACAACCCTGAGCCACCCGCTGGAAGTGGGAAAAGAGCTGTAATTTGGGGGTTTTCCTGCCTCATCTGTATGGTTTCACTCCAAATTCTCCACAACGAGCCCGTAAGGCTCTTTCAGGCCTCAAATCTTTCATGCCCTTAACTTCAGGGGTTTCAGGGCTGCTCAGATTTGCAACTTCAAACACCTGCACAGCCAGACCTGGAATCCAAGCCATCAGTGGTACCACTGGGAACTGCCTGGAGGAGCTGAATGTGTTCCCTCTGCTCTCTCCCTCTCTTTGTATTTCCAGGAGCAAGAAGAAGGATAAATGGGCCTTCTACTGTTTGCACTAATCACCTGTTAGTCACAGGAGTCTGAAAGGCAAACTGACACATCCACTCATTTTTACTCTTTCCAGTATTTATAGTATTATTTCTTCAGGACTCTGAAGTGGCTGCCAATTATTACTTGAATTTGGCATGCAGGAGCTCATGTATATGAAAAAAACATGATCAAACAATATGCAGCTCATTATAGGAAGTTTTGTAACTCTGTTCCCTGCCCTAATACTTTGTTTTTATCTCCTGGAAGTATTTACCACACCACCTGATTAGGCTGTATTTGGAAAATACAAATGATGCCATCAGTCACTCCTCCTATAACAGTCAACTTGCAATTACACAACCCTGCAAGCTCACCCAGTGCACCAAGGCAGACACAACCCAGCCCAAGTGTCAGCACAGCACGAGATGACCCAATATGGACTGAGCTGAGAAGAAGAAAAGGTGATAAAAGGGTACAAAGCTTGGACCAGCTGTAAGCCTGTGCCAGGGTCTGCAGGTGAGGTGCAGAGGAAGGAGTGGCTAGCATGTTTCCCTAGGTGTATGACCTTAAAACTCATTTCCCAGAGCTGGGAATCTATACCAAGAAGTTCCTGGACCCCAATCCTAAGTTAAAACCTACTGTCATTATTTCTCTTCCCTCTCCTCCTGTTTGCTTTTGAGCTTATGCTTCTCACACAGAAGAGCACCAAGGTTTGATCCTTCCTATGTATGCAAAACTGTACATCCAGGCTGGCACCTTTGGCTGGAGTGGGATCCACCTCTTCAGGATTGTGGTTGCTCAAAATATTTTGCTCTACAACCACCCAGAGAGACATGCAGCTTAAGGAGCTTGAGAAATCAACCCTGAAACTTTTACATTTATCCTCATTTCCACCTCTCACACTTCAAAGTCCCTCCTTACACAGAACAGGCAATAATATNCACTACTTCAAAAGAAGTAAAGCAATGTCTAAAAAGCTACAAACACACCTCCTTGTACTAGTCCCCAGACTTATACCTTACTCTAAAATGTGTCCCTCAACAGTGTGTATATATAAATGCAATATAAAATTATCAACTGAAGCTTTAAGTAAAAATTAAGAGATGTTACAAGTTGGAAAGGACCATTACACTCCTTACACAGACCATACAACTCCATGCTAGAATGCCCTACAGAGTGGGACTCATCCTTCCTTTGCCTAGGAGCAAACAGCCTTGAGCTCAAGAGATTGCAGCCCCTGGTGAATGCACAACTTTCCTCAGCCTTTTCACAGTTATTACCAGTATCTCATTATAATTAAAACCACATTTTTCTCCATTGTGAGAGACTGAACTGTTTGTCACCCGTGCTCATCCAAGTTCCAATGCGTGTGACTTTCACCAAGCACTGACACGTTTGTACTAGAGAAAAAAAAAAAGTTTCATTAAAAACCCCAACCCCTTCATTCTCACTGAAGCATTATTTTCAGAAGTGCTTTCCACGTCTCTTAAAAACTTCCCTAAATTAACATTTGCTATTTAAAATTTGTGTCTTGGAAAAATAATGGCAGCTGATCCGAAAAATAACAGCAGCTGATCAGCACATAAAAACATGAGATATTTTCATTTCTCACCTCTTTTTTGTTGGATTGAAGAGTGCTGGCACACGTGAACACATGGATGTGGATCTCCTCCACTTCATATCCACCCAACACCCTGAGCCACCCGCTGGAAGTGGGAAAAGAGCTGTAATTTGGGGGTTTTCCTGCCTCATCTGTATGGTTTCACTCCAAATTCTCCACAACGAGCCCGTAAGGCTCTTTCAGGCCTCAAATCTTTCATGTCCTTAACTTCAGGGGTTTCAGGGCTGCTCAGATTTGCAACTTCAAACACCTGCACAGCCAGACCTGGAATCCAAGCCATCAGTGGTACCACTGGGAACTGCCTGGAGGAGCTGAATGTGTTCCCTCTGCTCTCTCCCTCTCTTTGTATTTCCAGGAGCAAGAAGAAGGATAAATGGGCCTTCTACTGTTTGCACTAATCACCTGTTAGTCACAGGAGTCTGAAAGGCAAACTGACACATCCACTCATTTTTACTCTTTCCAGTATTTATAGTATTATTTCTTCAGGACTCTGAAGTGGCTGCCAATTATTACTTGAATTTGGCATGCAGGAGCTCATGTATATGAAAAAAACATGATCAAACAATATGCAGCTCATTATAGGAAGTTTTGTAACTCTGTTCCCTGCCCTAATACTTTGTTTTTATCTCCTGGAAGTATTTACCACACCACCTGATTAGGCTGTATTTGGAAAATACAAATGATGCCATCAGTCACTCCTCCTATAACAGTCAACTTGCAATTACACAACCCTGCAAGCTCACCCAGTGCACCAAGGCAGACACAACCCAGCCCAAGTGTCAGCACAGCACGAGATGACCCAATATGGACTGAGCTGAGAAGAAGAAAAGGTGATAAAAGGGTACAAAGCTTGGACCAGCTGTAAGCCTGTGCCAGGGTCTGCAGGTGAGGTGCAGAGGAAGGAGTGGCTAGCATGTTTCCCTAGGTGTATGACCTTAAAACTCATTTCCCAGAGCTGGGAATCTATACCAAGAAGTTCCTGGACCCCAATCCTAAGTTAAAACCTACTGTCATTATTTCTCTTCCCTCTCCTCCTGTTTGCTTTTGAGCTTATGCTTCTCACACAGAAGAGCACCAAGGTTTGATCCTTCCTATGTATGCAAAACTGTACATCCAGGCTGGCACCTTTGGCTGGAGTGGGATCCAACTCTTCAGGATTGTGGTCATTCAAAATAATTTGCTCTACAACCACCCAGAGAGACATGCAGCTTAAGGAGCTTGAGAAATCAACCCTGAAACTTTTACATTTATCCTCATTTCCACCTCTCACACTTCAAAGTCCCTCCTTACACAGAACAGGCAATAATATTTGTAGCAAACAGAAGAGAAATTCTGGTGTGTGTGTCAAGTTCACACTGCTCAGTGTGTATTTCCAGTCCCATGTATCTCTCATAACACAATATAGCAGCTCCCCCCATGCTCATCAGCTGGGTTCCTCTCTGCTGATGTGATACTCTAGCTTGATTCACATGATACCCCATTCACTCCAGGCTGCCACTCATTCAGAAAGCTCTCACAAATGCCAGGTCCCACTGCAGGTCCAGATGAGGCTTTACAACTCTAGCCTAGATCTCCACAAGCCTCATGCCCCTCATTCAGAGCAGAGGGCAAGACCTGAGCAAGGCTTTCTGCCCTCAGAGGTGGGTATGAGTTGGGCACATGCAGAGCCCTCACTCTCCTGCATCTCCTCCTGATGGGAGCAGCCACTGGTCTCTGCAGAGATCTATTTATCCAGCTCTAGCAGCCTGAAACTCTGCAGAGAAACTGCAGCCATCTCTTCAGCTCTCAAACTGAAGAGGGGTGGATGTCTCTAACTCTGCTTTGCAGGGTGTTCCCTGCACAAATGACAATCATTTCCAGCCTGCGTGGGGAGAGCTCCTGGCACCTTCTCCACGGCCCTCTCTACAGCAGCTTCAAGATTCTTACACCTCAAGGAATATCAGCTTTGTCACTGGACTTTAGATTCCACATCTGTGATGTAAAATATGGCCCCTGAAATGAAATCCAGGATAATGTTCCCTCACCAGGTCCAATAATCTCTCATTTTTTTCTTGAGCACAGGACAATAATAACCAAAAAAGTCATTTCAAGCCATACTATAGCCAGCTAGCATTGTAAGATTTTACTGTATTATTAGTCAGAGCTGCTGGTGACAATATAACCCACAAGGCTGAAACTTGAGTGGTTTATATGTCATCAGAGCCTTAGATAAAAATGTCACCCTAGAAACTGGAAGCATTTAATTTTTTATAATACTTTCATACTAGTAAAAAGCATTCACTTAATTTACAGGTATTTGATCATCTTTTGCAAGTATCTAGTTCTTTTCTTCAGGTCTAATAGTGCTGAGTATTTTGAAGTAATTTTGCTAGGGCTTATTAATTAGAAAATCCTGCAAACCTTTAGGGTTTGGGTTTTTTCTTTTCTCCAAACCACAGGGTTGCAAATGCAAAACTGCAACTCCTCACCCTCACATACCAAATTCTTTTCACCAAGAGGCATGGATTAGTTCTGTTCCTTGGTAACAGCTGCACAGTGCAGGGTGTAGGGGCTGGTACTAGGTATTTGCACAAACACATGTCCACAGGCTGTAGAACAAAACCAGACTAATTCTCAGTTCCTGTAGTAGAGTTAAACCCACTGAAAACTGTCTGTGAAGGAACCTGGGACTCAAATTCATCACAGCCATAGCTACTAGTTACATACAGCAAGTCATTATACACCACAACTTGATTACTGCTTTTCCTAGTACTGAAAATGCTCATAAAATTGGATTGTTATCAGAGCAAAACACATGAAATAAAAAGTCACTGGAATGGAAATTGGAAGAATCAGTTCATTTTACAGCAGTTGGCCATCAGCTGGGGTGCTGCATGTGCATCACACGTGGGTACATCACACAAACACACACACACCATCCTGGGAAGTGAAAGACAAAGAAGCAGCAGGTCTGTGAACAACTAAAAAAGTAGAAATTAAAGAACTGATTCAGCAAACCAAATAAGCTCATGAGCCATTTCCATTCTCTTCAGTGGAGTTTGACTACAAGTAAAGTGCTTTGTTGAATCAGGGCCTTCCAAACACAGTGCTCCTCAACTCCTTGGGATGAAAGGTAAGGAAATGATCAGGTTTGGCAAACTAAAGCCCTGTAGCAATTCCACTAGTTAGGGGAAAACCCCACAGTGGCTTCAGAAATGTTCAGCACCTCTAGCAGTTCTGAATAATGCAATGGTCTCTCTGGCAGCTCCATGAAGCTGTAATCCACACAAGTCCTACAATGTCTCAGCACTTCCTGGGAATTCTGAGCAGTAGGATCTCTTGCAACACAAGCAGAGATTAATCATTTTCTAATGCACAGTAATAAATTATGTATCCCCCATAGTACATAAATTAAAGCTGTAATTCCATCCCAGTTCTGTGATGACACCAGAAGCCCAAGATGGAATTTCAGCCTCATTATGACCAGTCAGGATACACATTATTCCTAAAATTATGTTCTGAGAGTTGATAATGAACTGAGAAGTTCTGAGGGCATTACCAAGAACAAGTAATGTGCAATTATAAGCAGAAAGCAAAATTATTGAGTCAAATATTGTCTGCAGAACTTGCTAGAGTAAGCAGTAAATCTCATCCCTGAAAAGCCTACTCAGCATATTTGTAGCAAGGCAAGCCAAGATCACTACTATTAAAAAACTGAGAGTTGCTCTAGTAGCACAGAACAACATCCCCACTGTAGTAAACAGAAAGAAACTACATGTTGGTTTGTAGATTGCAGAGTCCTTAAAACACTGAATATTACTCCTCCTACAACCACATACAATATTTCACTCACAGATCAAAACAAACATCCTACAGGTGCACAACAAGAAGTAATAAAATCAGCCAAACGTCCCAGCATGTCCTAAATCCACATCATTATTTGGCAAGAAAGGAACTGAGCAAAGCAAACTGCAGATGAGGAGAGATGTTTTGTCCTCTTGATGAGCATCTATACACACAGTTCACACACTACAAACATCTAAAAAATATTTGTTAAGAACATGGTCCTAATATTTTTTTCTGCAGATGAAAATCAAGAAACCTTATGGATCCTCTAAAGAACACTCTACAGTCTAACAGCAAGCATTTTAATGGAAATATGTTTAAAAGTATGAAGACAGAGAGACAAAACAACCAGCTACCTAGAGTTGACTCACCTCTCTAGAGTCAGTGAGCTGCCCTGCTCACCTGTGTGGAGTTAACTGCCCTGCTCACCTGTGTGGAGTTAACTGCCCTGCTCACCTGTCTGGAGTTAACTGCCCTGCTCACCTGTGTGGAGTTAACTGCCCTGCTCACCTGTCTGGAGTTAACTGCTCTACTCACCCTGGATTTTTGTTACCACTTGCCATGGTTTTTAGCAAATCCTGGAAGGTTTCAAACAGCTCTACAGCAAGTTTTCTTTCAGCAAACAACTTTCTGACCATCTTAGACAAAGAAGACATGAAACTTTAGAGGATTATCCGTGGCCTGGAGTGGATCCAGGTTCTGAACCTTTTTTGCATGGTGCTATTCACAAATTTATCTTCCCCTCCTTCCTCCCACCACACTCTCAGTAATGTCAGACTAAGTCACGCTCGCTCTCCCCTCTTAGCTTTCTAGCTTACAGAGCTGTGAAGAAAATTAAGAGTCTGAAGAATATGACAAAAAGTCAAATAAAATGGTGCAGGAAGCTGATCTTTTTAAAAGCTGAAAATGGTTAAGACTAGAGGAGCTGGTTTTGAATCTCTGATGCTTCCCCACAAGCCACTGTATGATTCGTGCATTAGCTCCCAACTCTTTCTGCTTCTCCTCTTGACAGAGTTACATAAAGTGTTCAAACCCGAACACCTGCACTTACTTTTCCTGCATTCCTGTTTGAGCACCTTCACAGCACTGGTCTCATATCAAAAGCACCACTCACCTGGAGATACCCACTGATTTTTCTGGTCTCATTTAGTCACTCCAAAAACCAGCAACACTTAAAAATCTGACTACAGCTATGTGCCTAGAGCTGCATTTACGGACACATATTCTCAACCCACTTTCTCCCCTTGTGCTTCTCAGGACTCTTCAAGCAAAAGAGTATCAAAAATCATGAGAAAAGGACAAAGAAAGCAAGAAAATCAATGCCTAAAGCTCCATGGTATCTCCACAAGAGGCATATCATCACCTCTAAATAGCAACCTGAAACCTACTCAAGAGACTTACATAAGTCGTGACTCAAGAACTAACTCAACGAGTGTCAAAACATTCAAAGACACAGTAAGTACCCTCTGCTCCTAGTAGTAAAGGAGTAACTATTGAGAATATGTAAAGGAGATCTTGCACTGGAGGGAAACAGCAGTCAAATGTTCTTTGCAGAGCCAAAGAATTACAGAACAGCTTGGGTTGGGAAGGACATTTAAATATCATCTATTTCAACCCCTCCCCTGCCATGGGCAGGGACACACTTCACTAGATCAGGCTGCTCAAAGCCATCCATTCAAAACCATCCCCACAAGCTAAGTACACACTGGAGTAACTGGAGTAGAGCCCTAGAAAACCTTCAGCCAGATGCAGTCTCAGAGACTTTTTATGTCTCCAATAACCAATGTAAGCTCCAGGAAAAGCAATAACCTAACAGCAGTGTCTGTCCCCATCTGTCTTTGGTAGGGACTCAGAGCAAGAGATGGTTTTCTCCAACAACTCTTAGGTTCTACTGCTGGCAACATAATTGTTCATGGCAATCTAACACTGAGACTAAAAGGTGACCCTGTCAATAAATGTCAGCTGCAAAATCAAGCACTCTCCTGGTCTGAGCTGAACAAACACTGCTCTATTGACAATGTAAGCAAAATGCAGAGGAGAGAAATAAATCTGCAGTGAAAAAGAAAGGAGGAAAAAACCCTCTCCAAATAAGCAAGAGGGAACACGAGAGAGAAAGGGCACATGGTGACTTTACAGGAGGGCAACTCTGACCAATTCAGGCTCTTCCCATGCTTACCCCTGCACCACCTGTGACTCAGGAAAAATGGGTTTCCCATCATGTTTTTTTTCCTTGTGCACACATCACAGACACATTCACATATTCCAAGGACTGTGCAGCTTACTGATTCAGAAATTTATCTCAAATGCTGCTCATATAATACATACCATATTGATTCACAATCTCATTGCACTGGTCATACAAATACACACCAGAAATAGTTGTTCAGAACACTTCCAGTCTGGGAATTACATTACAACACTTGCACTCTAAATTTAAAGCCATCATCTACACTGGAGTCTGAGCACTGGGATGTTGACTGGTTTCCCTTCCTTGCTCATTAGCTCAACACACAAGACACGTGGGTGAGGACTCACAGCAGGAAAAATGTCAGTGCTTGTAACCCAAGGAGGACTCCAGAACCGTGTAATTACAAGAAGGAAGAAAGAATATTATTTTAAAGTCCTTAATTCTGACAGAACAACTCAGAATAAACATTTGTCACAATGAAATTCCTGCTCAGGACTTCCCCAGCAATACCCCACCCAGAGAGGTGGGTTTTTCACCCATTCAAATTCACCTCCTGGAAAAGTGAAGGAGGAAAGAAGTTTTTTTTAACTTAAATTATTTAACTCTAACTTAAAAGTGCTCGTTGCCAATGAGTTACTGGGTTGTTCCAATCATGTCATTAAGAATTCAAAAGGAGAAGCTCTCACTGCTCTTCAGATTACTGACGGTGATTTCTTCCTGACAAAATATAGGACAAATGAACATACTGCTAATGCATACTGTGTTAATTATTCTGCAGTGCCATGTAGTAACCCTGATGGAAGTTCAAAGGGATTGTGACAGATCCAGAGAGAAACAGGATGCTCTAGAGCTCACATTTGTATTCTGGGGAGTCGTGCAGCTACAGCGTGAGGACTGCGCCGGGAGGCTGCTGAAATGATCTCACGTTATGCTATTAGATTAACTGCTCCCATGAGCTCAACCACTGCAGAGGGGTGAAGTTCAGAAAATCAATTTCCACGCTGTTTTGTAAACTCCAGCACAGCTCCAATTGGCTGTTATTGGTACAATGTAAACGTGGTTCCTTGAATTGGTAACCGGGTTTCAAAAGTCGCCGATGAGCGCAGAGAGCCTTGGGGAGGGCAGACACAGACCACACGCTGCCAAAACAAAGCTTTCATTCAGAGGGAAAAATCCTGTCCTCTGGAGCTGCAAGAACTGCCCTGAGATAGGAACTGGGAGTACCTGGGAAAGCAGAAGCAATGCTACGAAGCTACAAAGTGGTTTCCAAACACGTGTTCCAGTCCCTCCAGCATCCTTGGAGCCTCCACTGGACTCTCTCGAGCAGATCCTTGTCCCTCTGGAGGAACTAGATGCAATATTCCAGGTGAGGTCTCACCAGTACAGAGGGGGAGCAGAACCTCTGTGGATCTGGACACACTCCTCCTAAAGCCCCCCAGGAGCCTATTGCTGTCCCATGGAGAGCTCGTTGTCCACCAGGACTCCCAAGTCCTTCTCCACGGGCTGCTCTCCAGCAGATCCCCTCCCAACCTGTCCTGCTGTCATTTAGGATTCCTTCCCAGATGCAGGACTCTACACTTCTTGTTCAACCTCATTAAGTTCTGTGCCCAGCTCCAGCCTCTCTGCAGACAGCAACCTCCACCCATTCGAGGAGAGCCAGGACTGAAGCCCTGAAGCTCCCTCTCGCCAAGGTGCCAACACACACCTCGATGTAAACACACCTAAAGGCATCAACTGCTCACACCAGCTCTCACAATAAACCCACATTTATAACCTACAGACTTCTTTTCTGATGGTGAAATTTGGTCGCTTCCTGCAAAAGAAGTAAAAAAAAAAATTCTCCACTGGCTTTCCTCAATCATTAATCATATTAAACTAATAAACGTTCTGGCAGCACTGCTGTTCAAACAGTGTCCTCTCCACCCAAAATCCACTGGCAAGTATTTTCAAATAGAAGATGGCCATCCCACAATCCTGGTTTTGAATGCTAAGTCCGAGCCAGCACGGTGAAGAATCACCCTTTGGGAGGGGGAGCACAGAAAAGAAATGAGAGAGGGGCCTTTAAGAGAAAATAAAAACAGACTCCCTTGATCCCACCCTGACATGGCCCAGACATTCTCTCCGGAGGGGGAAGAAAATGTTTCTTACTGCAGTGAGAGTTTCTATAACATTCTCTCCTTTTTTTTTTTCCCCCTGTGCAAGTTTGCTTCCTGAAGAATGCTTTATATAAAAGACATGACATTTGGCAACCCAGCTCTGCTGCTTTGTGAAATTCTTTTGGCAAGTGCCCTACGTGCTGACTGCATTAAGCGCATCAGATGAGTTATTTATTTATTTCAGTGCTTAGGCAGAAGTCAGCAGGAGCCAGCCATACAATTAACAGGCAGCAGGGCACTGCTTCGTCCAAAGCAAGAAAAAAATAAACTGGGAAAGGAGCTGGGGAAAGGAGGGAGGGAGAGGTCACAGCTTCTCCTTTTGGGGAAGCTCATCACGAGAGAGGAGATGATTCTTCAACCTCAAAGTGCTGCTGCTGCTGCTCTGGGGCATGTGTAGTGATTGGTGGAGCTCAAGGCATTTAGTGAACATTAATTAATTACCCGTGCCTCAGCTCCACAACTAAGGCAGGTGTCATTACACACCTATTTTGCATAAGGGTAAAATGAGCTGTGGAGCAAACCTGAGCCTGTACAGATCCTGCCTGGGCTCCTGGAGCTGTGGAGCAAACCTGAGCCTGTACAGACCCTGCCTGGGCTCCTGAGGCAGTGGGGCACTGCCTCACTCCTCCTGAGGCGAGAGCTGCCCAGCAGCAGCCAGCAAGGAGGGCACAGCATCAACCACCTTCACACTCATGCTTCCTCCTGCATGCCCCAGCTGAGACCAGAAGATGGAGAAGTCTCCAGGCTCCCCATCTTCCCAAGGAGGCAGCCACAGGGCGTGATCACGAGGCTGGACCCCCCTGGATTAGCAGCATCTCCTTGGCACCATGACACGTGCCCGGGACGTACCTCGCACCACTGCCAGCAAGTCAGGGATCCAGACCATCCATGGCCATGTTCTCACCAAGGCAACACCTTCGAGGGACAAGGACTTGGACAAGCAACCCCCTTTCCTGCTCAGATGCCATGTACCAGACAGGTGGGCCGTGCATCTGTGGTTTGGGGCTATGGAGTGTTACTGCTTCAAGATGCTTCTCAGAAACACTGGAACATTTTACTACCAAGTCTCCCCCCTGCAGATCAGGTACAGAAAGGACTTTTCTCCATCTCAGCAAGCTGAGACAAGACTGGAGAGTTTGCTTAATTAGGTGGTGCTTCTTCAAAGGCCATGTCCATGGGCACAGATCAATCTATAGTGAACTTAGGAAAAGTTTTAAGCAGCTTGGTCTAAAAAAACCTTACGTATTTAACACAGGAAAGCATTTTCTACACCCAAGTCCAAAAGACACAGGTGAGTGTTCTCATCATCTTTGTGTGTCCTGATTAAAGAAAAGGAAAAAAAGGTCTAATTTTGTTCCTAGAGAAGAGAATTGACAAGCAATCTAAACCTGCCTAGTGTTTTGCTACGAGAACATGAGCAAAGCTTTTTTTTTTAATTAAAAAAAATTGGCATTATCCCTCCTTCTTGTTCTAACACTTTTTCCTTGAATTTCTGTCTTTTGTCTCTAGGCCAATTTCTAGAATACCAAAATAGTTACCACAACAGCCCAACTCTTGAAGGTTTATTCAAGTTAAACAGATTTCATCCAGACTGCCAGTTTTAGCAGGAGTTTGAGATGACCTAGGGCTCAGGACAGCAAGATACAGACCTCAGCATCTGTTTAACTGTGCACCAGCCTTTGCCAATCACCTGTCCCCAGCAGAGCACACTCCAGGCTCCTCTGGAAAGGATTTAGGTAGGGATCTTAGTACTGACAAGGACCAAAGGAACACACATCTGTCCACAAAGGAATCTCTGGCAGAATTCCCCTCACTTGAAGCAAGGAAATACCAAACCAAACAACAGCCCAGCACCTCAAGTGGGGATGGTCCAGCCCAGTGTACCCAGCTACCAACTGCACTCTATGAGCTGATCCTGGCAGCACTGAGCAGCAAGGGAAGCTTTACAAGCTGTGGTCTCATTAGCTCAACACGCAAGGAAATACAAAGCCAAGCACCTTTGGATCTGTGAGCATATGCTACGGATCAAGATATGAAAGATGCACGTGTCCCAGTGCAAATTTTCATATCAAACTTGCTTTTTCTTTAAACAGAGGAAACTATTTAAAAAGGGGGAGGGGGCAGCAAAAAAAACTCCGTACCAAACATACTTGTGAAGGCAGGTAGGAATTAACATAGTTTAGGACAAGCCTGGCAGTCTCACTAAGCCTCATGAGCAGAGTGCAGAGATGCTACAAAAGACCAATATCCAGTTTAAAACTTAAGTTACAGGTGCTTTACTCGAGGGGAAAGACAAGATTATGACAGAGGGACAAGACTTGGAGGTAAAGGGTAGGATAAGACAGAACATAAGAGAGAGGGACAAGCCTGGGTTGTTTTTGGCTTGACACTTGTCGAGTGAAAAAACAAGCGTGAGTCATAGTAAAGGTAACTCGAAGTGTGATGTGACTGCAGTGGAGAGCTGAGCAGACCACACTGCATGAGTCAGCAGCTCAGATAAAAAGGGTGATAAGAAGCAGCAGATGGGACATGTCTTTACTGAAACAGCCCTGCAGGACACTGGGCCTCCTTTGCCGTAATGAAAGGGCCGTGCCAAGCTGCCTGGCCGTGAGCAGAGGGCAGAAAAGCACCCGGCAAACAGGTGCAGACAGATCCACATGCAGAAAAAAACCCAGCAGAGACAAGCAAAGCAACAGCACAGCCCCCAAACCAACACACAGCCACCCTGGGCCGTTACCCTCCGGAGCACTGCGGCAGCGGGGTGGGGAGGAAGAGCAGGGGGAAGGAAGCTGTGTCTGGGATCAGGCACTGGGCCTGGCTGCCAGCCAGAGGCTCTGTTCCTGCTGGGCAGACTCTGCCTTCCTGGTGGGCGCCAAGGGCAGGAGGCTGCAGCTCTGCAGCCCCCACCCCACAACACTTTCTGCCTCCCCAGCACATGGCACACACAGATAGAGGTGACTGCAGAAGCCAAAGGGGCTGTTTGGGGAGCTGTGCTCACTGTACCTGCAGCTCAGGTGGCTTAGGAAAACTCATGGTGTAAAGCTCCAGCTTTTCCTCCAGGATCACAAACCCTGTTTTGCTGTGAAAGCAGAACAGGGAGCCCCCAAGGGACCAAGCCCCACGTCCTTGGGTAACAGATCTCATACCTGCAAAATGCAGCTGCTGCCCTGCCCAGGTTAACAACCTGCAATGGTGGCTCTTCACCCTCAGGACCCCTACTGGCTGTGGGTTTGAACCTGGTCAGGGAGGATGAGGGTTCTCTGTCACTAAGGCAAAGCTCAAATCACCTTTCATCTCACTTCTGGGCTGAGGTAAGATTACACCCTGCCTGCGAGGGGCAAGATGGAAAGTAAAATGCTCTATTTTTAGATGCACGATCCCGCTTCATCTAATTTCTAAGAAACAAACCTTGGCAAAGGTCTGCATTTGAGGGGGATGAAAGATGACTTGTTTCATTTTCTTTTAGTGCAGCTCCTAGCATGACTAGCATAAATCTTAAGCAAATCTGCTTTAGCCACATAGACATGCCAGCTGTTTTATTTGGGATAGTCCCTATATTCTAGCAAAAAGATACATGGATATATTTCATTTTTCCCAATCTGTCCTGCCAAAAGAAGCACGTCGTGTCCAAGTACTCAATGGAGATAGAAGGTGTGTCTATTCCCCTCGCTCCTAACATCCTTTATTTATAGATTTCAGAAGTTGGCAGGTACGCCGAGGAAAAGCAGTTGCTGAGCCTGACACACTCTGCACAGCAACAGATCTGTTGTAACAGATTAACAGGCAGAGAGAGAGAGAGAGAGAGACAGGAAAGAGCCGCGTGTTCCCTCTTTACACACGTCCTTGCTTTCAAACGCAGCTTCGCGGAGATAATGACAGTAACTGTGCAGCTAAAATAAAGCCGGACCCCGAGCCAAGGCTCACGTCAGAGCCCCGCTGGCAGCACAGCCTGGCTCTGCACCTCGCTCACACACTTTGCTACCCCCGCTGCCTTCCAAGAAGCAGGTAGAGGAGCTGCCGTCCTCTGGCAAAGGGGGAGGGTGGGCAGCAAAGACTGAAGTTAGTTTTAGTTTCCTGTCGGTTCTCATCTCGTCTGGAGGCTCTGCTAGTGCCACTGCCCTTTGCTGCCCTGCTGCAGAGCAACTCGTTCCCAGAAGGGCTCTCTGAGCTGCCTGCAGTCGGGGGGCTCCTGAAACCCAGAGCCACAGAGCACTGCACTGGCCTCCCCCTGCAGCTCTGTACACAAGCAGACTCCTGACTGCAGCTTCCCCTGGCTGGTTGCTTAAAATTAAAGAAAAAATAATGAAAAAATGACATGTAATAGTTACGTGGAAGCTGATGCACAACTTTTGTTTTTCACAGTCCTGTTTATTCCATTACCCCTTGAAGGGCCTGGCCATGCAGAAACACCTTAAACTCATTTTAGTGCTGTTTTCCACTTTCCATGGCTCTCTGCTTTTCTTTGAGCTCACGATGCGAGTGCTTCTACAGATTCTGCAGGTGATCCCTGAAACACACTGCACAATTTGCATGTGGACTTAGAGCACTGACTAACCTGAAGACAACGACTGAGAAATCATGATCAGAACTCAGACTCTGCCTCAGTGTGGACTGCCCTGGCCTCAGCCTGGAGAAAATGCTGCACCAGCAGAATTCCCACCACGGGGCTCTGGGCACAGAGGCTGCTAAATGGTGACCAGTGACAAACCATTACTGAGAGTTTTGCAAAAAGGTTCCTGTGTCTCTTGCCCACAGCCCCTGGCAATGTCCACACTTCCGCACATCCACGATCAGAGCACTCACCCATCTCACCTGAGATGTGAGACACAGCCAGGCAAGGTTGAAACCCTGAATCTAAAGTGGCTGAGGGCAGCTGTCAAGCTGGGAGAGCAGAAGGGAAAGGTGTAGGAGTTAGAGCACAGAGCTCAAACTGCTGTGTGTTAACAGCACAGCACATGCCAGGAGCAATAACCTGACCAATAGCAACACCCGTGTGTGCAGCAAGTCATGTCTAAGAGAGGTGGAAGAGGGAGAATCACCTGATCCTCCACCCATGCACATCTCTGGAGACTTATCTCAGCACCACATCCTTAACTCCTTCCCCAGTTTCCAAGAACTGGCCTTTCATACACACACTAGAGAAAGAAAAATTGTTTGTCTAGTATCTTTGCTTCCAGCTCACGTTTGCAAAGTTCCCCGAGAAGAAAACCACCAGACTCCAGCAGCGATGGGTGTTATCACACCTGATCCACATGTGCCTCCAGCCTTGCCCCGGGGGCACCAACAGCCAGCAGGCCTGCAGGGATGGTGGCTCCACACCCTGAAGCAGCATTTTGCTTCTCTTTCCCTGGAGAGATGATGTGGCCCAGCAGAAAACCAACCAGCAGGGTTATTCTGAAGCCTCTCCACGGCGCTCGGTCCCACTTCCCCCTTTGGGGATGGACTGAAAGGCAAAGTGGTTTCTGCAAGATCCAAGAACGTGACTGGGGACACCAGGGAAAAGCCTCAAACCCTCTTCCTCTCCCTGGTGAGCTACACAACCCTTTAGGGAAGGATGTTTGCTGCTGAAGTCTTGAAGGAAACCAAGTCCCAGAACTGACAGCAGTTACTGATGACACTTAAACCAGGGCTGACACCCTCCATCCATCAGCTGGCTGCAGCAGACTCTTCTACAGGGGGCATCTTCACCACTCCTGTGCCTTTAGCAGGCTGAGTTCAATGCTGAGCTCCAACATCAGAAAGGAACTGCAAGTTCCAAAAGTAAGACAATAAAAGAGTTCAAATTTTCTTAACAGAAGTCATGTGCAAGAGTTCAGGATCTCCGATTCCCCAAATTCTTGGCTAAAATACTGTGACCAAAAAATCAAAATAAAATTGACTTACCTCTAATTAACTGTACTTTTTTAAAAGGGCTTAATTTGAATGCAAAACAAATGCGTGGTTTTGTTTTCCTTTTACCTTCCTATTTCACAGCTCCCATTTTAAGGAAGCATTTAGTTACTTGACA
>VYZU01056866.1:0-48669 GCA_013401355.1 Ceyx cyanopectus | reverse complement strand
TTCTCTTCTCTGGGCTGAACAGAGCCAGCTCAGGACTGGAGAAGAGATGCAGCAGGAACCATGTGGGTGACAGATAGTGATGGTTCCATGTGCAGGGTGGTGAGGATCTCAGCAGCAGCAGTCTCACTGAGTAGCTGCTCATCCCACTGAGGCCCTGAACCTCTTCCTAGGCCAGCCCTGGGCCTGGAGTGCTCAGTGTGGCCAATGCACAAGCCAAGGGAAGGGGAACGGGGGCCGTGGTGCAGGTGCTGTTCTGCCAGCACTGGTGCATGGTTTGCCTCACAGCAGCACTGTCCTCCTGTTCTGGGTTCTTCTCTTGCACTTCTCACACTTGTGTTAGCAGAAGCCATCCTACAGTTGCTATGTGTAAACAAGTCACCTGTCAGTGTTGGCTCTGCAGCCCAGCCTCAGTGTCCCGAGTGGGCCATGAGAAGCCCTCAGCCCCCGGCGAGCCCGGGCTGCTGTGTGGGCGGGGTTCAGCTCAGCTGCAGTGGGGAATACGCCGGGGATAGTGGGCGGGAAATACGGACGGGACCTAACACGGCCCCCGGGGGTCACCTCACTGCAGTGCCTGCGGCCCCCCAGGCCTGCCCGGGCCGTGTGCCCGGCTCTGCAGCCCTTGGCCAGGGGGTTCTGCCGACCCGTGCCAGGCCGGGCCGCTCGGCAGGCCGCTACCGCCACTGTGGGGTGAAGGCGGATCCCAGCTCCGCACCGCTGAGGGTGGTGTGTGTCCTGGGCTCCTGTCTGTCCCCTGCCGCGCACCAGCGTTCGCCGGGGGCAGCGCCTCAGCGCTCAGCGCGGCTCTGGCAGACGCGGCAGCAGCCGAGAGCAGCCCAGGCACAGCCAGCGGCTCCCGGCGCGAGATGGCGTTTATTTTTAGAGCCGTGGCGCTCAGGCTGAGGCAGGAGCTGCTTCCCTCTCGTCACTCTGACGCCAGCACCTGACGGCCCCGCTCAGGGGTTCACTGAGTGCCGGGGAGAGGGGGAAGGTCGCTCAGGGGGTCACTGCAGTGCTGGGGAGAGCGGGAAGGTCGCTCAGGGGGTCACCCCAGCACCGGGGAGAGCGGGAAGGTGACAGAGCCCAGAGCTACAGCACTGAGAGGGCTTTCCTCTGTCTCAGCTGACAAACCACTTTCCGGATCCTTGCTTTTCCCCTGAGCTGTCCCAGCAGCCTTTCCTCTGCTAGACACGGCTAAAATCACTGTGCTCAGCTACCTGCCATCACCTCCATTTTCCCACCTGACACCAAAGCTCACCTTGTCCGAACTGTGTGTGCCCAGTGCCACAGCAGTTACCAGGTCTCTCCCTCCCAGCACGGGCAGCCAGAGCAAACCACCCTGCCCAAGTCCGTGAGAGGGGGCAAGGTGTGCAGCAGGGCAGAGACCCCCCAGCCCTTCACACACCTCAGGCTCCCATTCACCCCTCCACTCCTGTTTTTCCTCCAGAAAGAAGCAATTCACTGATCCACAGAGCCCGCTCCCCCCAGCCACCACTCTGGCTGTCCTTCCAGCACAGACCTCCTCACTGGGAAGTCTCAGCCCATTTTGCTGCACTTTTCTCACATTTTCCTTCCCCCAACTTTCTTTCTTAAATTTCTGGCACCGAAAAGGTAGGTACTGAATTAGCACATCTCTGCTCCTCATCTGCCCAACCATCTGCTCGGAAGAGCGTGGGGCAGGGGGTGTTTCTGCAGAGTTGTAGTCTGAAGGCCAGAAGGAACCAGCATGATCTACATCAGCTGCATAATAAATGCCACAGACAACCAGGCAGCAGTGCCACAGCGAGTCCTTCATCTCTCTTCCTGCACCAGTCAACACTCAGCCTTCCAGCCTTTGTTGGTTTGGTATTTTTAAAAGACAGCATTATTTTTTCTTTTAACTATGAAAATATTTAACCTTACAGGGAGAAGACAGATAAAGTTTGGAAATTTAAAGACCAGCTTTGGGAAGATGCCAACGTCTCCAGAGCAGCAGTTATTCAGGTACACATACACACAGACCTAACATTTTAAGCTTGCACCGTTTAATTAGAAAACAATTTTATCCCTTAAAACATGCTGGAATTCCTAAATGTTTTGTTCCAGGTGGAGAGCTGCAGCAGCCAGGAGCCGGAGCTGTGCTGAAGCCAATCCCTTGCACGAGCCCCAAGCAGTGCAGTGGGGACCCGCTGGTCACACCAGCCCAGTGCTGCCACACACAGTGCCACCTTCCCACCCACCCTGGCTCACAAGCCCTTCAGGTGCCATGGCTAAGGGTGCCCCAAGCATGGGTGGCTGTTTCCTTGGCAAGCGTGCTCTCCTCCCAGAACAAAGATCACTGCTTTCTCCCCAGACCTCTGGGCTCACGGTTGCCACCAGGAACAGGCAACGTGGTAACTGCCCCTCTGGGTGTGTCTGTCAAACAGGAGCTCAGCTGAGTTCAGCCCTGTCCTGCACTCCCAGACCAGTGCTGAGCAAGAACCAGCAGCTGCATCCAGAGACCTCCTTCCAACAGAGCAGCTGAGCCACATCCAAATGACTAACTTCAGATAAATTGAGCCATCAGATACCCACTTAAGACAAATTAGTTTAGAATGGCTGCGCTGCATTTGTCAATGGTTTAACACACCAGAAATGCATCTATAAGGCAGGGCTAATCTCCCAGCCAAAGAAGAACACTTTGAGAAAGCAACTGCTCCATCTAGCAAAGTATTCTCAGCTGCAGCCAGAAAGACATTCGGAGTATTAGTTTACTACAGTACAGCTTTGGCCAAGTGTCACTCTTAAGGTTGAAAAGATACAGTCTTTGGTTTTTATAATACACACAACTGAAATCAGTGCCAGAACACTGAAGGCATCATCAATCATACTCTACAAGTCCTCTGCTTTTTCTCTCTGGCCAGATTAAACAGCAGATGAAATGCAAACCAGCACTACTACTATGTTGGTTTTGATCATTTTTGCTTTTCAGTGGAGCCTGAGAAGCTTCAAGATGATCAAGATGCAGGGTCAAAATGCAGCTGATCAGGATGCAGATGAACAGCTCTTGAGGCTTCACTGCCTATTGATCCCATGTCCGGGGCTGACATTTCCATGTCTGTACTTCTGCAGCCCCAGCAGCCTAACTTCATTTCTGTGCATGATATGCACATTCCCACTATTAGACACAGCCCCACACAGTCTCCCATCTAACTCCTTACAGGGCAATTCCAGCACCATTTGCTGGGGAGTTTTTACCATGCTGAGCTCAGTCTGACTGGCAGCCATGGGAATGGGATGGGAAGACCTTCTAAGAACAGAAGAGACCAGCAGAGCTTTTTCTAGGTGTTGATGGAGAAGCCCCTTGCAGGGATGGTGATCCTGTCTCCAGAGAGCAGGAGAAGCCCCTAAACCAGCTGTCACAAAGCACATCACATCCCTGCCCTCTGCTCTGGTTCTGTCTGCTGGACTGTACCCTCTAGCTCTCCTTAAACCACCACTTCTTACAGAAATGGACTCAAGCCCGGAGACACTGGGATATCCCTGGAACTGCGGCCAGCACCTGAAGGTGACTGAAGCACTCCATTAGTGCCCACAGACTGAGGGCCCCCAGACACCCATGTCCTGACCCAGGGAGATGCCATCTGCACCCAGCACCAACCCCACGGTGCTGGCAGGAGGCTGCAGCCACCCCCTCTTCACTGGGTACTGCCAGGCCCTGGCCTCACCGCCCACCCTGGCTGGGTGGTGCCTGTTCCTGAAAGGGCAACAGCAGCAAGTGTGGAAACCATCCTTGGGAGGTGGGCTGGTTACCCAAGTAACTCAGCTGCTGCTACAGGGTGCAAGTGGAACAGCTAGCTGGAACTTGGGGAAATACTGGAGAATGGTTCCATTTTCCCTAGGAATGGAAGTTCCTATTGGAATGGGGTCAGTTTGGGTGCTTTAAAACAAGCTGTTCTAATCTGCTCTTTAGAAGAGCTCCCCTTTACCATCCCCTGTTGATGGAGTTGAAACAGTTAATAAGATGCATTAAATACCAACTGTTATTTCACAGCATGGCACAAGAAAACCCGGCCCACATTCTAAACTACCTGCCAAGAGGGTTTCCAGAGGCATGAGAAGGAAATAGAAAACTTAGAACTTAAACAAGTTTTTTTCCAAAGAAGCCCAAGGATCAAAATACAACACATCACAGTTTGTGGCAGCTGGAGACCAAGGCAACACCTTATCTAGCACTGGGAGAAAACACTAGTTAAGACTGTAACAAAACATCACATTTTTTGGTCTCTTTTGAGAGCTTACCCATCCTAGAGACAGATACTGCTGCCCTCAGAGTTTTACAGGTGCTTTGCTGCTGCTCGAGCCTCGGGTGATGGCTGCACCAGTCATGCTGAACAGGAAAGCAAGCAAAGAGATTTTTTTTTTCCCCCCACGATTAGAAATATAACATTTCCAAAAATGGGAGCAAAAGACAAAAGGTAATTGAAAATACTGCTGAATAAAGGTTTAATTAAAAAAAATCAGGAATTCAACAGTGCCTAAATCTTTATTTTTCATAACCTACAATATTTTTTTTTTTTCAAATTAGACAGTTTTACATTTTTATGACACAAAAGGAAACTTAAATTACTGATAGTTTACATGTAAGCTTGATTCCAGTCGTAATGGAAGAAGAAACAAAAACAAAACCCCTCAAGAAGGCTCCCATATTACACTCCTACTCTGGGCACCCTGACTCCCCTGCTGGGAGGGATGCCCCAGGTGAGGGGTCCCCTGGAGCTGCCACTCCTCACAGGGTGCCAAGTGGCAAAGGCCAGGGTCACAGTGGGGGAACTGAGCTGAAACTGCAGTAGGTTTTAAAAGCAACCTTGTGGTGGCTTTTGTTTGGGTTAGTTCCTGGAAGAAGAGTGTTGGGTCCCATTTTAACTTGTTTTCAGAATGAAAAGCATCACCACGCAGCCCTACAAGGTAAAATGCCAATTTTAATTACTGCATCCCTCAACCTTTAACTCAGCTACTGCTTTGGGGAGGTTTTTCCATTTAAAAAATGATGTTTGACTCTCTGTATCATAGCAACAGCCTGCAGGCAGCTTCACACCCCTACTCTGAAAGCTCCATTTTGTTACTGTGTGGATGAGAATAATCCCAGAGTAAAATGCAGCAGGGATGTCAGTCCTGTGTTAACATGGGTATTGGGCATGACACTTTTTTTTCTTTTGAAAAAAGCTACAAAAACCACATGAGGGGAGGTTTGAACTTTCACTGCTCCAGGTTGATGGAGGGTGAGCAGTGGTGAGTGCCTGGAGCTGGCACAAGGGCAGCGTGGGCAGGGAGTGGTGCTGCACAGCCACAGCCCGTCCGAGTGCACAAGGCTGCTGCAGCCAGGCAGGACTAGAATGGCCTGAGCCACGGGCCACCAGCTGCCACCTCCCCTGACAGGGTGGCCTGGTGGCAGGGTGGCCTGGTGGCAGGGTGGCCTGGTGGCAGGGTGGCCTGGTGGCAGGGTGGCCTGGTGGCAGGGTGGGTGGCCTGGTGGCAGGGGCAGCTCCATGTCCACCTGCAGCAGCCACAGCAAGAGAAAATCTCGTTTAAAGGAGAAATGGAGGCAGTCCATGGGCCCTGCTCAGGCAGCTCTGGGGTGCCCAGCAGGCTGGGCTGGCAGGCTCAGCCAGGTACCAGCTGGTGCCTGCCAGGGGAAGTTTCTCAGAAGCCAGTGCCCAGAGGGAGCTCGTGGCTCCGACTCGGGCCAGGGAAAGCGCCGAGATCCTGGGAGCAGACACGGAAGCTTCGGGGTGTGTTTGTGTAGCAGGCTGGAGGTTCTTCCCCAATTAAATGTGATTTTATTAATGACTTACAATTGCTGTTTGACCGCTGAAATTCACTATTTACACTGCAGAACACTCCTGAAGTGGCTACATCGCTCGCTCTAAGAGGGACTTGGGGAACATTTGAGAGCTTTCAGTAAGACTTTCGTTCCATTTCCCTTTTGCAGTGAAGAGGCAGAGTCAGTTCAGCACACCAGAATAAAATAAGAAAAAGAAAAAAACAACAAATTAAAGTAATATTTCAAACCACAACATTTAGTTTATCTACATCCAGCTCAACAGCAACATTTATAATATCAATAATTTTTTATCAGATTTTTTTCTTTAGGGTACCTTTTTATATGTTCTGATTATTTACAACTGTACAAGCAAAGCACACACTTCCAAGTGCACATATTTAATACAGTATTGACTATTTGCATTTACAGGTTTGTTGTTTTTTTTTTTCAACAATCTGAAAAAGATCAACTGTTTAAGATCTTTAAGGTATATTACAAAAACTGCTGCTAGTTCCTGTACTACAGTATGTTTACCCAGTAAGACCAGTGACAATAGATACATACTGTAACTGAGTAATTCTGTATTCCACTCACGCTAACCCTCCACGGGGTCAGACCTCATCGACTCTAAGCTGTCTTGTACAAAAGTTAAGGCAAAGTCATTTTCAAGTTTAAATAAAATTCAAGTCTTTAAATATTGGATGGAAATAATTCTTTAAAAAAATCGGTTGTTTAAATAAACATTTTTTGTGGAATAAACTGTACTGTCATAGCAGGAATGAGTTTTGCCTGAACTTCCTGCAGTTTAAACACTCAAAGAAAAAGTTTAGGCATTTTAAAACAAAAATAATTTATATTTGAAACTTGCTAATTTAGTGCATCCTTGTCCTTCAGAAAGCGCATCCCTTCCAGGGTGAGAGGGGAACCTCCTCCCAGAGTCAGGGAGCTCCTGCTCTGCCACAGAACCACCCATGGCCTCACCTCGGGTGTCCACCCAACGCCAATGCCTGCAGCCACAGAGGGGCAGCTCAGGCTGGCCGAGAGAGGGGCTCCTGCAATGAGCACTTGGGGCAGCTGAAAAGAAAACTCCCGGGCAGAGCAGGGGCCAGGAGACAGATACAGAGCTGACTCGGGGACCAGGAGATACAGTGCTGACTCAGTTAACTCCCTTACAAGCACAGGGAAGCTGCTCCTGACAGCCACCTAACGGGCTCACAGACTTAACTCCTTCTATTGACAATGTGCTTTGTATTTGCAAATCACAACATCAGGTTTGTGCTGGAGTGAGGAGATGGTTACTTGCTTGCAGTAAGTCAGAAAAGGAAATAGTTCAAACGACTGCTATGGTGCTCCGGGGGCTCCTTCCATGTGTGCAAACATCAACTAAAGAGCAACTCTAAAAAGGCCAGAAACAACTACTCGCTGAACCTACAAGTGCCAGTTCATCTGCTGACACTCAGTACAGCAGCCCAGTAAAATAAAAAGCTTCGGGTCACATCCTAGCCTGTAAACCCCCTCTGCTCCCTTGCACCCTACGCACTAGCTGCCGTCCTCAGGCCTTTGGACACTTCAGGTAGGTACTTGCAGACCAGTTTCTTAAAAATATTGCAGCAGCACATTTCTGCTTAACAGTTTAGAAAAAAACTCACTATACAGAGCTTGCACTCACACAGCCACAGAGAGGCTTCATAAAAAGTCAATTTTTTCTTTTTTTTTTTTAAAGACAAATATTTTACATCTTGGAAAAAAAAAAAAATAATCACACTAAGCTTCACCTCCAATTAAGCACCAACCTAAATGTAAGGTTTAGAACAACTATCCAGAAATATCCAGAAAGAAATAGAATGTTTGTTCAAGAGGGGAAAAAAAAACCAACGTATTTCACAGAAAAATAACTTGCAGGCATTGTTACATGCCTAGTATCACTGCAAGCTCCTAACCAGCAACTCATTCTCAGGTATCTCAGTGGGAACATGGGTTTAATTGGTGGGAAGCAGAGCTCTTTCCAAGCCCTCCCAGGTAGTTTCACTGAGGAGATTTTGGAGGGGTGTTCTGTTCTTTGTTGAGGCGTTTGCCGGCGGCCGGAGGGGACGATCTGCGCCCTGACTGTCTCCTCTGGTCTTTGGGTTGTCCAGGGTGGGACTTTGCAGGAGGAGGTTCTCTGTTTTTCTCTATTGTTTCCGTGGGCTTTCTTTCTTCTTTCCCACACGCTACAGTGTTTGGCTTCTGTTCTTTCTGGGGCTGTGATGTAGGAGGATCCTTAGTTGTTCTCTGGCAAATTTCTGCATAACTAGGTTTTCGTAGTTCCTGTGAAATTGAAGGGACACAGGACAGCAGAGTTAAAGCATCCTGAGGAGAAAAAACACATCACTTCCATCAACAAAAAAGGGTGAAGCCTTTGTCCCAAAAGCCTGCTGCACTAAAACATGCAGATGAGGACTGGGGTATGAAGCTTAGAGACAATAAGGCTCAAGACAAGGTAAAATGGGGTACTGTGACAGGGCAAAATACTTTGATTCAAACAAACTCTAAACCAGCTGAAAGAATGAATACTCTGATTGAAATACCAACCACTGTATTAATGCTACCACCTCAGAGATACTACAAATGAGAATTCAGATGAAGAACTACCATTCACCAATTTATCTTGGATGCTTTCGCATTATTAATTGCATAATTGTATCATGCAAGCGGTTCTGAGGCCACCAGCAAGCAAGTTGAAGGATTCTGGGCTCACACAGTTAAGCAACACTAGGCAGCAATGGAAGCAATATTCTGTAGAGCACCCCAGACTGGGTAATTGAGAGAAAGTGAAGTAATAAGGTCACTTACTATGGCAGCCCCATTGACTTGTACCGATTTACATGCAGTACTGAGTGTGGAAGAAGAAAGCCTCTCTGTGCTCTGGGTCTCTCTCTGCTGTTTTTCCACAACCTTGGAGTCCCTGTAAGCATCCAGGAAGCAAGGCTCGTGAAAAGTGAAACGTCAGGACAGAGGAATGATCTAATAATGGGTCAGGCTTCAGCTAAGAAGTTAGGGCTATAACTTGCCTAGCTTAGTATGAGCAGCACTGCATTTGAAAATGCTATCAAATACTAGCAAAAATACATTCCTGTGGAACTTGACACTACCTGTAAACATGGGACATTCTGATACCACCTGGTTATTCACTTATCTTACTCGTGCTACCCAAACAACTCTATTTGATTTGCAGCTTCTAAGTCAAGTCCTACTGAAAACTTTCTTTATTGCATGGACAACAGTCCTGCCCAGAGGATTGTAGGTTTGCTCTTTGCTTCAAAGCCAAATACAAGACAGTAAGATATTCATTAAACTTCTGATGCTGTGTTTTAATCTCTGCAAGCATTTAAACTTGTCTGCCGAATTATGATGACCAAATCACTGTGATATTGTTCTGAAATCAGGCTGCTGCCTTCACTACAAGTACAATCCACAACAAAACAGTGATTAGGTCACTGATTAAAATGTGACTAGCTCTTTCTAGTGTTCCACCTAGCCTTCCATTTACTGCAAAAGCAGACATGATTCAGAGCAAAGCAATTATCACCATGTAATTAAGTGCTTACTCAGAAGACTGGGATGGCGAAGGAGACCTTTCAAACGTCCTGGGCAACGTAGAAGAAACTGGCAACAAGGGCTCTCGAGGAATTCCTGATGGAATAGTGTTTGTACTTGCATCCACATTAATGTTCTGAAGGAGGAAAGAAGGCATAGAAGGGCAATCATAATATCCAGTTAATATGGTCTGTCTGAAAATTAGCAGTCAGGAAACTGTTTACAGGTTGATTAAGAAGGCTACAGGAAAACAGAGAGCATATGTAAGAAATATTTGTATTATAATGAGTGATATTTTTCCTTTATAGTTATTTAGAAACACAGACAGCCACACACTGGAGCTCTTTCCCAGAAGTTGGAAGCTTAGCTCCCTTTTGGACATACCTGGATGACAAAATCACTTCTCACAACCCGGGAATTTTGCACCTGCTGGTGACAAAACAGGCTGTGTCTGTTCATGGAACCACAGTTAGGCTATTCAGACAAAAGTCTCCTAAAGTCATGCACTAAAATCTTCAAAGCTCTAATTCTGCATCACCCCATTAGTTATGTTGAAAACCCCCTAACTGGAAAGAAACCCACCAACCCCAAACCAGCAAAGCCCTGTTTTTGCAAATGAGACCAGAAGTATCATTTTAAGTCCCTCCTTTTGCTACAGAGTGATTCCCCACCAGGCAGAAGAGCCTTTTTCCCACAACCCTCCAGAGATTCTGCTAGTGCTAATTGGTACTGCACTTCTGAAGGCCTCACAGGTTCAAGGTGCACACATGAATTTCAACTGTCACACAATAAAAGGGAAAGAAGACCTTGTAACTTGAAAAATGCATTTCTGACATTTATAATAATTGCTTCAGAAAACATGGTTTTGGTATCATTTCTGGCCTCTGACTCTAAAGCCCAAACAGACCTGGCAAGCAGAAGGAAGAGCAATGGGAGAGCACAAGCACAGAAGGAACAAGAATGGGCACCCTTTCCCCCAGCACAGCCACCATCCCAGATAAGAACACACAAGACCTCTGTGGTCACAGCTAGAAAGGAAAATGGTATTTGATGACACTGATTTAATTCAGGCAGCACAGATTAGATGGTAGATGTAAGCCTAGTTCCACTCTAGGTAAAACCACAGCAGGTGGATGCTTAGAAAGAGCAGCTTCTATAGCCTTACTCCCTAGAACACTGCTTGCAAAGGCTTGCAAATGCAAGGTGCTGAGCATTCTGGCCCAAGCTCCTCAGAATGTGTAGGTACACGGCCACGTGTGGACAGCTTAAGGTCAAGCAGATGTGCAAGTGCTGTTCCTGGGCTGAAACAGCCTCAATCTGATAGCATTGCAGTGTCCTACTTAGAAAGTGAGGGATGATTATCACCTGCCATTCCTCAGAGCTGCATCTAGGCAAAGAGCAGAAAGCTCTGATGTTTGAGTAACCACTGTGGAGATTATACAACCCAAGATCACTCAGCCTCTGCACACCAGACCTGCCCATCTATAAAACAAGAGCAGCACTCTGTAACCACTTCAGCACTTGGTAACTCCACATCAGGTGACATGGAAGAACGTGGAGATGAAGAGCAAAGCAGCCTGAGCACACTGGCAACATTCTAAGGCTGGCTCAAACACTTCTGTGGGAGAACACAATTGCTCTTTGGAGCCAGCTGCTGTTATCTTAATTCTTATTAACACAAGACAGTGCAGTCCCTTTCTTCCACACAATGGTGCAGACTAACTCATGGCAAGCCAGAAAAAGAAATTGGGAAATCAAAGGAAGCTTTTTCATGCCACAGTGCACTGCACTATCATAATATCTCAGTGTCTTACTGATAGCAGGCCCTGCCTCTACATGGGAGAGGTGCAAGTTCTCCACAGTAAGAACAGTGCAAAGCAAGTACTAGATTCTGGATGGGAGGAGCAATGCTTTTCAGCTGCATCCTCAATAGCAACTGCTGGAATTACATATAAAACTGAAACACAATAGTAAAAGACCACTTCAGAAACGAGAGAGGTAAAGTACATGAAAGTGATAGCTCTTGGCCAAGAGAGAGTACAAGCTGAGTGCTGGCTGACAGCAAGCTCAGCACTGCTCTTGTCCCAGCACTGTCCTGCACTCCCCTGGAAAGGCAAGGCACACTGGCAGAGGGCAGAGCAGATGTCTTGGCTGAGCAGTCCTGCTCTGGCTGAGGCTGCCCCAGGGCCTCCTTTTGCCCTTCCCACCACCAAAGGAAACACTCCTGCAGCACAAGAGGGATTCTGGCGTTTCCTCGGGTTGCTTTGCACTGCTGGAACCAGGAGTCAACATCTTCAGCTGTGGTGCAGCTAGAAAAGCAGGAGGTAAACCAGAGCCAGTTCAGCCCCCCTCAGCCTGGACTGGGCCACAGTGCACAGGGTTACACGAGACTTGGAGGAGAACACACTGTCAACTCCCAGATGGCATGGGAGAGACAGTGCTAAGAACTCCATCTATGAACAGCTACTGAACATTAATTTTCAGCTGCATCTGTACTACATCTAGACAGCAGTGGCTGCCAAGTCATTCTGGGGTATTTTTATCTTTCCAAGCAATATGACAAGGCTGGGACCCAGCTGGTTTTGGTGACAGTTCTTGTTCCAGCTATGATGCCTAGTGTACTGAGGCAGCTCCTTTATTATATTTCAGTACTTGGAAGTTTGTCTCTGTCATTTTGAAAGTGTTTTACATACAACTCAGAAGTTTGACTTCCAAACAGGAGGGAAATTTATCACTTGTTTTTCACCTGAGTCTATCAAAAAGCCTGAGGCAATTATGAACAGCAAAGAGCCTATTTTCTAATCTCTGCTATTAACATTACTTAGTCTGGTGCTCTTATTCCACACTGTTTCAAAGAGAATACCCAACAAATTCTAATATGCAAGTAGAAGGCACTAGCACATCATTTGACAGCTGCTTTGAAAAGTATTTCTTATGACCCATGTAAGACCACAAGTCTTTTCAATGTATAACCCACCAAATCTGAACACAAGAGGTATGCAATTCTTTGCTTTTCCCAAGAGAAAATGAGCACTGGCTACTCACTCTTTCTTTTGCTGTTCCTATTACCACATTGGACAGTCTGTTTTCAAAGAGGTCTTCAGTCTTTAAATTGCCAGCAGCCCCAGGTAATGGAGGAAAGCTAGATAGACCCAGTTCAAAGCTAGGAGATGGAGGTTTTGGGGGTGGTGGAGACTGTGTTTGGCCTCTCTGGAATAGAAGTAACATGTCAAGGTTATTACAGAAAAGACATGGGACTCTAAACAGGATTTTGCATTTGATTTACACCTGTGCAGCCCTGGAGAGGCCTCCCCCACCCCATCTCCCAAGAAAATACCACAGTACTGAGGAATTGGTGCTTTCATTTTCCACCGTTTCTCTTAAAATATTTAACTTATGTAAATGGATAGCATAAGCATCCTTAGAAGTGTCCTGTGCCTAAGCTTGAGTATTAGTATTTAGTCCTGCTATAGCAAGAAAAGTTTTCTTGCCATCCCTTCCTTCAGAAGAGACACCTGCACAGAAAGGCAGAGTGGTTTAGGTGTCAATACAGTGAAAATACAAAGTCCACTCATGTGCAGCTGGTCACATCCTAACTGAAAGCCAGGAGCCTACAGGAACTGTGTCCCACCCAGCTGTATTCAGGCATGGCCAGCCAGCATGTTGCAGTCACTCCCACCCAGTCACACCAATGCTTATGGTCTCCATAAAATGCAGAGAGATGTGTCAACACTTCTGAAGCAGAGTTTTCTAACTGCATCTAAGAACAACAACAATGTCCCCAGCCCAAAAAACCACCCATGGGCTAAATGCAACTGTTCTGCACTAGACAGCAGGTCAGGAGTTAAGAATACTGCAGCTAAAGATCACTTGTGAGCACTGCTTGTAAGGATTTCTAAAGCCAAATTCTACTTATACAGAAGAAACAAAATTCCTTTTGTAATATGCTGTAACTGGAGTAACTCATTAACTTCATCTACATCATGTAAACAAAGAAGTAACTGTTTCATGGCTGTGCTCAGGCCTGTGCCAAAAGGCTCTCTGCTGCAAAATGCAGAGCAGTATTTGAGAATACACTGGTTTAGAAAGGAAAAGAGTTATGGGTGGTCTGAATGTGAGAAGAATGCTTCTGGACAGAAGGGTGTTGTATTACTCACTGGCTTTCCCCCTTCCTTTTTTGTGAAGGGCAATAGACACACAAAACCACCCTTGAGGTCTTTTCACAAACTACAGTTTGTGTCAAAAGAATTGTGTGTTGAGAGGTAGGTAAGGAAAGAACAAATACAGAGGCAAGAACAGCTGCAGCTCACCCAGCATTACCCCTCAGAACACAGTGAGTGAGTGCTACAGCAGTGGAGGCTGAAAACCTCCAAAAATAGAACTCGGATGACCTGCCAAAGGGTCATGCAGAGAGACTTTATTAGAACACTTCTTCGAATCACAGCACTTAAGTTTTCTTAAATGGGACTGAAAAGTAGCATTCAATTAGTGAGACCAGGGAGGATTTAAATGGATTATAAGCTGCCAACTGCATAATATTTCTCAAGTCAACTTGTTATGACAGGTTGAGTAATTGGCTTGTGTCTATAGCCTCAGACACCATCTGATCTGAAGGGTTCATGCTCTCCTGTAAGCATGCATACTCTGGAGAGTTCTTCCTTAAAAAAAAAACAAAAAAAAGGAAAGAAGTCATCACTCCACTCAAATACAACTGGTTTTAGTGATGTCCTATGCAAGCCACCCAGTCACTGTAACACTGCACGAGAAACAGGGCCTGGGGACTCTATTTGCACAGTTCCAAATGTCAACACTGGCATGTGGACAAAGTAACACTAAGATGGAAATATTTTTCTACTGTAAGAGTAGTTTTAACTTTTCCTGACTCCTGCATTAGTGAGCAATCTTCTGACACCCAGAAGCAATAAACTGATGGGACTAAGGAGCTGCTGTCCTCAGTCAGCCTGTGCAGTAGCTGTCCCAGCTGGCACTCACACCATGCCCACCCCATGGCCCAGTTCCTCTGTTCATGACAGATGAATGTGCCCAGGAACACTCACTGTAAACTTGTCCTCCCGTTTCTTTCGGTAGCCATAGGAGTTTTTCCTAAGGGAAAGAAAGCAGTAATCAGAACCTTGCCTACACACCAGTGCAAGGCAGTTAGTGAAAGCAGCAATTCAAATGGCTATTTCATCCATCTTCGTTCTAGGCAGCTTATGAGGAAAATGTTATAGGGAAGAAATTCTAGCAAGCTCATTGAAATGCAAGTACAGCTACAAAGCAGCAGAACAACACACTGCAGACAATTCTTGTGTTAAAAGCATCTCAGTGCAAGGTACACACAAGGCTCAGGCAAAGCCTCTCCATAGAAAAAGCAAAGGTTTTAGTCTTTTACTTCCTTATACCTATGTAATTTTAGAAATATAGCTAATTTCGGCTTGGGTAAACCCCTCCAAAATACTTACAGTGCTTCTTCCCCAGCCCTGCTTTAGGTAGAGCTCCCCCTGAGCAGATGATTAACACTTGCAGTGCATTCTTCATTCAGCAGATTAAGTTTGCTGTTTGACTTCTAAAATTCTGACACCTATTGTCAGCTCCCCAAGTGGTTGGTTTCTGTGTTGTATTTTGGCTTTGGGATTTTTTGTTTTGGGTTTTTGTGTGTGTGTATTTGGTGGGGGGGTTTTAAAACTTTTTTTGGGTGGAATATTTTTTTTTTTTTGGTGGTTGTGGGGTTGTTATTCTTTGTTCTGTGGGGTTTGGTTTTGTTTTTCATTATCTTGTTCTTCTAAAGTGCCTGACGACAGTTCTGAGTTATACATTATCTTTTCCAATTCCCTCCATAGCAATCCATTATCTTTGTTGCTGCAAATGCCTCATGTGAGGAAAACGGGGATGTTTCAGCTGAGACCACTGCCAGTGGGCACTGCCCACAGGGGTCCAGGTGCACAGTGGGCACTGCTGAAGGAGGGAGTGGGCAGGCTGCTCCTGTGACAGCTTTCTTACAGCAGCTGGAGCAAGGACAGGCCTTGGCGCTCCCAGGGATGCCCGTGCGTGGCGGGAAGCTGGCGAGCGCTCGCAGCCTGCGCTCCTGCGGGCTCCAGAGAGCACCAGTGGTGGGGCAGGGCCAGGGCCAGAGCTGGAGCCTGCAGACTGCACTCACCTTCCCCTGCCCAGGCCGGGAGAGGAGTCGGCGCTGGGCTGCTCCACGCGCCCCGTCCCCACGTCGCGCTTGGCGTAGCTGGTGGCCGTGCTCTGCGCCCGCGTCCTGCTCTGGCCCGGCTGCCGCGGCTGGGGGCTCCTGACGCCATTGAGCAAACCGTCAGCGGAAAAGTTGAATATTGTAGGACTGTCTAGAAGCCCAGGTCCCCTCTCTGCACTGGGTATTGTGTGTCGTATATGAGACTTGCTAGGGTTCCTATAAATTCAAAAGTCGTTTCAACATATGCACTACGAGAGATCTTCTGAGGCCTAAGGCTTCACACAGTTCAGAAGGAGCAAGATCTTTAGTCCTCTATTGCATATTTTGTTTATAAGAATGATAAACATGAATGTTTAAACAGGTCACATGAATTACAAAATTTACCTTTTCACTGTATTTCCAGCTATGGCTTTACTGCAACCTACCTGAAACTGAAAATACCACAAGACTAATCCTGCTGATCTCACCCCTGAGTGCCCTAAATCACAGAACAGACAAGTCCCAGCTTTCAGACACTCCACACACAGCCACTGACCACTGCAGCAGCATCTGCCCTCTGGCCTCAGCCTAGCACCAGGTTTCACTTCACAGGTATTTTCAGGTTAGCTGGTGTTACTAGAATCAGCAGATCAAACCCCCACATGCCAGACAGAACTGTACATTACTGTTAAAAACAAGGCTGAACTTGCCTGTTCCTGGGAGGATACTGTCTGAGGGTAGTCAGTGGAGAAGCAGCAGGCTTGAAGGTTGGAGAAGTGAACCCATTGATAAATCCAGTATTTGGAAATGGTGTTACCTAAAGAATATATTGGATACTCAATAATTTTTAAGAGGAGGATCACACTGCAGGCTGAGACTAGAGGCAGTTTTCTAATAATTTATCTTGTAAACCCCAGGAAGAATTTTAAACTGTTTTTTAAGAAGAATCAGTATCTGAAATTCCCCTCTCAGGAAAACACCACCAGCTTTGCAAAGAATGCAACTGCTTGGTAACCCAGGGGCTTACCAGGGAAGGGTCAAGGTAGCTGTGTGTAGCTGACCAGGCCTGGGGGCCAATCAGGCTGTAGAGTGGAAACTGCTGGTGGGGACTGTAGACTGGAGGCAGGTAGAAGGACGTTGTGTAGCGCTGCTGCGTGTACAGGTTCATATCCAGAGGTCTGTACCCGTTCTTTGGCAAAAATGTGTTTATAGCGATTGCCTTTGCTTTTATCCTTGCCTGCAAAGGAGAGGGGTATTGTTACAGCAGCCTTTCAAATTACAGCAGCATAGTTCAGACTAGCTGCTCTCCAGCTTTCCTTCCCTGCACACCTGTCAGGCACTGCTCTCCCCTTCCAGGCAGGCAGAGAGCTGAATGCTTCCCTGCTGACTGACACTGCTGCCAGGAGGGAGGAAAGAAGTAAAATAGCATCTGATCCATCTCAAACCACCTCCAGGGCACATGGTTGCTCAGATAGAACCACTTAAATTTATATCAGACAACAGTGTGCCCCACAAAAACCAGAACATATAGACACACCATCCCCCAAAAGCCATAGAGCTCTACTTACCTTAATTGGTTTTCCTTGAAAAGTTTTCACTTCTTCTCTAAGGTATCTGTAAGCCTTTAAAAAACCAATTATAAATTTTGTCAATTAGAATTTAAACAAAGGAAACACCAAGTTTTGACACTCTTACGGGTCTGCTAATACCAGACGACAGAAAACCACTGTATGTAATCTGCATTCAGCAAGATTTAAATTACCACTGCAGAAATGCTTCAGCAGCATTAAAAGCTTCAGTAGCATTAAAACAAGATTTTAAAACATTGTAATGCATAATCCAAAATATCAATGTTCTTAGCATTAAAAAAAGCACAACAAAATTATATCCTGGCTTCCTGGCCAAAGCTATGAAAACAAGATAAAAACCTTAATATTAAGGTTATTTTTAATAGCCAGATATTAGCTAAGGGGAAGCATTACTAGGCTCAGAGTTTTGGGTTGTCATTTTTCTTTTTAAACTGCTATGCATTTCTGATAGTTTATTATCTGTCAATCCACCACTGCTTAATGTTACATTATCAAATGCTTCAAAAATAACTGTGTTACCTGCTGTGCATCAGCTTCTGATTCAAAGGTGATGAACCAATTGTCATTATAGGCAAACTCACAGTTGATAAACTTAGGCAAATTATCTCCTTTGAAAAGTGCTTCAACCTCCTAAGGAAAGTGGTTTTGGTAAGAAGGGAGAGAGGAGAAAAAAGGATGGAGAGAAGAAAACATTAGTTCAAGTCAGAACTCTGTAACTGCAGGTAAGACTGGGCTCTCTCCACTACCCCACTAACCAGAGGGGTGCAAACAAGCAGCCTCTAAGCCATGCTGCCAGCAGAAGTTGACTGATCTGTTTAGGCCATGGAGAGACACTCACATCTGGCATCAAGCACAGAAAAGTCTTCCTCCCCTGTTCCCCAAGTGACAGAGCCACACAGAGGGGACCCTGTCAGCAGAGCCCTGGAGCACACCCCAACGGGTTCAAATATTTGAAACAGGGTTTGTTATCTCAAAAACAAACAGCTAATGTATATAGAAACAAACAGAAATCTCACAACATGTATTTTTTCATGAAAATCCTTGTTTTTATGAAAAAATAAGCCTGACCATTCTATGTCAGAAAATGTATCCTGTTAAATCTGGACAATGAAGTCTAAATTTCTCCATCTGGCATATTTAAGCTCATGAGGTATAAACCACTTCACGTGAGACCACCTCTTCTGAACATGGAAGACTCCTCAGAACTTCCTTGTTGAGCATTGAGGGGTGACCACCCACTGCTAATGTATCCAAACTGATAACAGGAAAAAGTAGAACAACCCAACAACCAAAGCTACCTATGGTATTAAAAGCCTTTGAAAGGTTACATTTCATTCACAAAGCTAAAAACAGTTGCTATTTTAAAGCTATGTGTATATATATATACACAATATACACAGATACACACACAGTATTTATATAATATAGCATATCTTAGCTTCTTCCCTCCAATTCCTTTCAGTATTCTGTTTCAAGCTCCTGTTTATTAAGGTCACTTCTTTATTAGAAGCTTTTAAACTGAAGTACTTTTTATTTTAGTATGAAGACTAATCAGAAAGAGCAATCCTTTCAGAGTCTTCACTCTTCCTTGTGAAATTAAATAGAGGGGAAATTAAATTAGCTACCCATCATGAAGAATCTGGGCCTTCTCCTTTTTGAAAATTCAAGATGGTATAATCTATGGCCCCATTATTTTTTCTATTCTTTCCATTAGTCATAGTCCCAGCTACATCAGATTTGCATTGAGTATCTTTCCAAAAAATCAAGTTCTCCATTTTACACTCTCACCAGAAGCCAGCAAAGACCTTTATGGCCTTGACACCTCTACCCTCAGCAGTATGGAAATGTTTGCAAAGCTCTAAGTGCTTTACCCTAGCAAGCTTCAGGTACAGCAGGGGCATTTTCCACCCTCAGACTTATTTCCCCTCATCTTTATTTGCTATTTATCCAAGGGGGTGAGCACTAAGTGCACATGGATAAGCCAGAGCCCAAGAAAATCACAGCATCTACCAACCACAGCACTGTCAGTTCCCCAGCCCCCTGCTGAGCCACAGGTCCTACCCAGTACAATTATTACCCAAACATGCAATGAACTAAGGTTTAGAGATGTTGTTAGAAACGAACAAATGCAGTAAGAAATGGGAATGCTCCCTGAAAGTGGAAGGAATCTAACAGTCCCAGGGGAAGGTGATTCTCCACTGAGCAGCAGCACTTACTTCAATGGGGGTAGATTCAGGTACCTCCCGTAAAATCACAATGCAGCGGTTCTGGTTTGGCCTGACCTTTTCTCCCTTCTCATCCACCTGGACTAAAGGCAATGCTGAGAGAGAACAAACAAACATGGATTTTAGCTGTCAGCAACCACAGTAGCTTTTCACACCGCCAGATGAAGAAACAGTTCTACAATGCAAAGCTTTTTATGCTAAAACTGCAAACAAACAAAAATAAACTGTTTTTTTAGCAGATTCAGCAGCTCACAGTTAAGCCAAGGGGGTCTCCTCCTCTGCCTATTTCCTTCATCTATAAAGGACATGAACTGACTTTTGTGCTTCCACGAGAGCATTCTTGAAAAACCCCCAGCACTCAGCAGCTCCCTTATCCTCCATGAAAGCTTCCCATGGAACCCCTCCCAGCTGAGTTCTAAGCAAGGTGAAGCTTCCTCTTCTGAAATCTAAACCCTTTGTCTTAGGTCAGAACAACCTTCAGGGTGCTCAGCAGGAGCACACTCCACAATGCTGGGGTCGCTGCATTCAAGGCTACCACCAACTGAGATATACAAAGCAGGGTTTCTTGCTTTGGGAGCAGCAAATCCAGCAGCTTCTCATTCCTGGTTGGCACAAGTAACACTTGTATGAGGAAGCAGTCCTCTGTACTTCCCAGCAACCTGATGATGACAAGCAAGCTGCTGTACTGCACTTCCAACTGAGCAGTGGAAGTCACCTGCAAGAACCAGATTGTTGGCTCAAAGCCACACTAAGTGACCCAAACATTTCTCCATTGGCTTATCTTGGTTTGGGGGTCAGCAGCAGATACTACTCTGAGATGTCCCTTGGAGACAGCCCCTCTGATCTTGACCCAGAAGCATTTGATAGCATTCTACCATCACCACAGCTGCATGCCATACATTCAGGGTCCCCTTAACAGAGTGTGACAATGACTCCTCCCCTGCCTGCCTTTACAGAACAGCCCACAGCCACCCCAGCACCATGCTCCAGTCACAGCCCCACAGTCTAACTCACTACTCTCACTTGCACAGACCATCACTCAGGAGTGCAGATGTGAAGTAGCTTTTACAAAGCCACAGTCCTGTAATTGTGATTGTCTAGGCTGGAAGCTGCTCACTGATGGTTCAGAGAGAAAGGATATCATTTTATTGCAATACAGAAAAAGATACTGAAAATCTGGATTAGTAGTCCTACATCAGTAAGGAAAACGCTTTCTGGCATCGAGGGATTTTTACTTACATCTCAGCACTTCAACAATCAAATCCATATCAGTACTGAGCTTCTTGACATGATCAAGGTTTGCTACTGTCATTATTGGCACATACTGGTCACTGTCCATCTGTGATATAAGGTACATGTCACTGGCGAGATTTTCTCTGTTGGGAGAGGGGAAACGTCAGCAGATGTAACTCTGGCCAATACACTTGGGACAAAAACACATCATCAAGTAGAAGGCAGATATCTACACTACATTTCTTCCCAGCATTTTCACCTGGTCCTCAGCCTGTTCACCTACTGTTTCACTTCCTATAGAACAGGAAAATATATTTTTTTTTTTAATTCATTTTCCTGTTCAGGCAGCACATTACACCCACAAACACACAACACTGTTAGGAGTTTATTACTTCAAATGACCCCTGACTGTAGCTGGTTCTGCAGGAGTATTCAGATTAAGAATTGTTCTAGGTTAAGAGTTGTGTTTAGGAAGTCTTTATCTAGATGCAAATGCTGAGATTAATTAAGTGCAAGTAAACTGCTTTGATGATCTTGATGATCTTCCAGTCTATACTGGAATGTGTATGATCTGAATCATGCCTTTTTTTCTTCACTTGATCTGTAATTGCTTGCAATTACTCTGACTTCAAAACAATGTATTTACTAGTTTCTTTTAGGCTCAGAAGTTTCCTGTAAGCTTTAAGAGGTACATCAATAAAAAACTCTGGATTTTGTGTGTTACTTCCCCCAAATTCTCATCCTTTCCACTGTTTAGGTGACAGCTGAGAAATGTATTTACATCCCAAGTTAGCTACTAGCTCTTGTTAGTTATCCTTCAGTTTGCTACATTTATGTATATACATACCTAGATAAACAGAACTCCAGTGTTTTTTTCAGCAATTCTCGCAAATCTTCCTGACCTTCTGGCTGCAACTGTTCATTTCCACCTAATCATTACAATAAATTAAGTTTAAAATGCAATTGAGATATTACACAATATTTTAATCAAGCCATCTTGTCTATCGCTGGCTGTATAACTAGTAACAGATTTTCATGCTCAGATGTTCATTGTGTATTAGCTCACCATCCAAAGGTGCAAAGGAATCCTTTCCAAGACAAAGAAAACATGTCTGGCTTCATGTCTTAACCTCTGTTCTCCACATACATGGAATTTTAAAGCAGCTTTAGAAGAGCAACTACAACAGCATCTCAAAGCAAACAGTCTGCTTGGGACACAAAGGGTACATGGGCTGCAGCTGAGCACCTGACCCAGCAGACACAAGCAGCTTGTGCTGGTGAGCTTTCAAAGGTGAATGTCTGCACTGGGGACTTGTGCTCAGAGCAACATCAGAAAACAATACTTGGCTCTATCTAGAAATATGATCACTTCTGTGCAGCATCCCATAGGGCCTACACTCAAAGCAGGAGGAAAATGGTTTCCAAAGATGTCTGAGCCTAAGCTCAGGATTTCCTGGGCTCTGCCCAGAGAGCAGTCACTGGACACTCAGTGGTGCACTTCTCTCAGCTTGGGGGTTTTGGTGTGGGGTTTTTTTGGGGGGAGGGAGTTTGTTGGTGTGGGGTGGTGGTTTTTCTTAACGGATGCTCACTATTCAACTACAAGTACGCCATCTTTTTCCACGAGGCCCAAGCCAGCTCTGCCTCACCTGTGTGGGTGGTGTCATGCACAGAGTCATAGTCGGAATGGTCGAGAGGCAGCGGGTTCATCTCCGAGTGCTCCGGGAGCGGCAGCGCTGCGGGGGGCTCCTGCAGCTCAGTCAGCACTGCATTCTGCTGCTTCCCATCACCATTGCCATCCAGGCCTGCAGCAGGGGGCACAACACAAACCTTCCTTTAACCACACTGCCAGCGGGGTGGGAGCTTCAGATGAAGCTGCTCATGTATTTGCAGTCACCTCTCCAGCAGGAAATTAAAGCTGGGAATGCTTTGTATGGAACTTCAGCTTTTCTTTGGCAACAGCCAGAGACTTGTCCATACCTTCTTTACCAGAATCTGGAGGTTGATCAGGTATTTCTTCCCACGTTTTGCTCACGCTACCATCGGTGGCACCACTTGCTTCCAAGTGTAACATATGATTTCCCCACACCTTTGCATTAGGATTTAACTCTGAAACCTTGGCTGACTCCTGCAAAAAGAAATTCCTGTGATTATGCACTTTGTGGATGCACAGCACACATCTGTGTGTTTAGATGTACAGTTTCAAGTAACAGTATCAGAGACAACCACTTCAGATTTTATTGTCAAGGTTTTTCCCACATCTGAGCATACTAACTGAATTGCCATCCCAAAATTGTTTCAGGTACAAAAGCCACTGAATTGTGGAGCACAGAATTCCTCTCCCCAGCTAAGAATCACCAGGAGGCCAGTCAAGCAGAGCAAAGTACAACAAATATTCCCTTCTTTGCCTTTGACAGGCTAACTCAACCTGTACTTGCCCTGGCCTTCAGGCAGCAATCTAACACACATCTTAACTCTGTGTTGACTATACTGCTAGTGTATTTGTTTCTGTGATGTAACAAAAAATAATGAAGAAAACACAAAAGCTCAAACATTGTTTTCCTGGGCATATAGAAATGTGTAACATCTTTCAGGAAGCATTATAGATAACTGATAGCAATGAAATGTGAATGGCAACGTCCGTCATTACCTCAAGAGCAAAAACAGAGCATTAACAGCAACAACAAAAAGAGAGGTTAGTTTTCCCCTAGTCAGGACAAAAAGGACTAATTCCCAGATCCAAGTTAAATCATCTTAGGCCAGTCTCCTTTAACCTGGACTGGAAATGGACACATTAATCAATAAGGAACTAGAATGGTCACATAACGTTACATACAATCATTATATAAATAAATGGTTCTATCTGTGCTTCAGGGACATTGTTCTCTGCAGAGCCAACATCTATGATGCTTTTTTGATAGCAACAGGAAGCAGTTTTCTCTTGTTTGAGAAAAACACACTAAGTTATTCCCTACCCAGAACAGCTTTGCTATGTTTTAATGTAATTATGATACTGGAAAAGAGTATTGCTCAGGATAAGACATACTGAAAAGGTCATCAACATTTGTTTTGTGAATAAGGGTGCTAGGAACACCAGAGTCTAAGACATGCACATCAACTCTGTCCTGAAACATGTGCTCACACTGACTGACAGAAAAAACACTTGTATTTCATAAGTGTTTGTTGCAACCACTTGAACAGTAAGGACTGAAAGCTGGCAAGTTCCCTCAGCTTCCATTTCCAAGAGAAGGAGCCCCAGGAGATGGGGAGCTGCACCTCCAGCACAAGCCCATGGAGTAGCTCTGTATGGGGAGGTTGCAGCTTGGCTTCCTCACTCCCACCCTGCTCAAGCTCATCCCCTTTCCAGCACTTCAGATCATCAGCTCTGAAAGCCAGCTGAAGGTTTCCAGGAAATCCAGACACTTCTTCCTCTGTGAAGGTAAAAGCACTACTAACAGTCTGCTGAAAGCTTCCCTTCCACCTGCTGAAGTGTCCACCTAGAACTGAGGATGTGCAACTAAGATGCTTTACCCAATGTCTCCTCTTTCATACCAGGCAAACAGAACCAACCAAACAAAACCAACCAACACACAACCCAAACACACACAAAAACCACACCATATTTTCAACTACTACATTCTGCACAACATTCACTTTTGCAAAGGAAAGTGGTCAACTTCAGGACAAGATAACACGGGATATATTTAACTACCTAATGAAACAGTTTGACTTGGCTTATTCAACAACTTCCACAGAATACTTACCAGCTCATCTCGATCTTGCCATCCCCACGTGGCACCAGGTGCTGGTGCCAGCAGCTGATATGTGTATGGAGCACCTGCTAGATCTTCAGGAGCACTCTGGAAGTTTTCCCCTCCTATGCATAGTCTGTTGTTCTTCAGAGCATTGTCAGAATTGGTGCTGTCCCATAAAAAGCCCATCAGATATTCACCATTAGCAGCAGGAACGGTGTCAGAAAACAGCTGATCTGTCCAGTCAGCATTGCCAACCTGCAGACTGATGACATGGGAGCATATCTCAGTCTGGGGACTGGGTCTGTCTGGTGCACAGGGGAGCTCTGGGTCTCCCATCAGGTCTGGCACCCATGGCTCTGTGCCTTGCAGGCACCCCGTGGCACCAAAGGCACTGGCTATTTCATAGGAAGGAGTAGCGGCGTATTTGTCTACCTGCTGTGGGTCAACAAAAGCTCCCAGCTCTTTGTTTGAGAAAACCTTGTGATCTGTGTGCGCCTGTTCCCAACTTGTGGTCAAGTCCTCCATTTGAGTATTTAATATGTAACTGGTGTTTTTCAGTTCAGTACTCTTGGCCTCCAACTGCTCGAAATTCCCTGTGGTAAAAGCTTCTGTGTTCCCAGCTGACACACTACCACCAGCAAGGTGCTCCTCCTCTGGGCAGATGCTGATGCACTCTTCTACTCCATCCTCCTGCAGATTACACTCATTTTCATCACATCCACTTGCTTCACGAGTTCTTGATCCCACATCAGTAAAATGCCCAACAGAAACTTGGGTGTTCCCAAGCTCTGGCTCTGGACTGGCACAGCGACGTACCTCGGGCTCTTCCACTGGTTCAGCATGCACAGGAGAATGGGAATTTTGACACACTGAGGGTTGTGTCAAATGTTGGGCTCTGCTGAAGAGATTGCTGCCATCCTCTAGATTTTTGGTGTCATCTATCAATTCTGCACTCTTGCACATACAACTGTCCAAAGCTACAGGTACAGGGGAGCTAGTGTTAGCACTGTGATCCTGAGCCCAGCCTCTACTGCAGCTTAAGATGGTTTTATCTTGAGCAGCAATGTCAGCATCCAAATTCTGGGTTACACTTTCTGTCTTGTTATCAGTTATCTTATTTAGGTGAGCTTCAAATTGTGTCTGCTGTACAGACTCTATTACACCCCCAGATACTCTGGCTGCTTTCCATGGATCATCCGCAGCATCGAAGGAACACACAGACTGTTGCTCATCTGGTCTACAGTTCATGTCCATTTTATCCTTATCCTCATGTTCTACAGACACAGGAGAGACACTGGATTTGTTATCTGAATATTTGCATACGTTACCTTTATTCCCTGGCAACTCTTGTGAAATGAGAAGCTCTGGGTTGTTTTCCTTCAGGAACATCTCATCTGAGCTTGTGTTGTGTATTTCAAGAGCTGCTGAAGAGCCATCACTTACCCATGACTGAGTTCTGGTCAAGCTCCCAGCTTCCTCAAGCACATTACTTTTTAGCTCATTGATACTCACACTAGTATTATCCTCCATGCCACTCTGGTTTGCAACTTCAGTTGAGGTCTTGTTTTCAGGGCAACTCTGAGTTTGAAAATTAGAGCTTTCTTCCAAGTTTTTGTGCACGTCAGTCACATTCAAAGCTTCACAGCTATGCAAAGCTGTGCCTGTGCATTCCTCTTCATCTTTCAACACCTCTTCCAACATGCTATGATGTGCACTAGAGTCAGGTAAAAGTGTCTGGCTATCACCAGATGTTCTCTGAAGCATTCCCTTTTCTACACAGGGCTTGACCTTACTTTCTGACTTGAGGGAGCTGTCTTCTTCAGGAAGTTTTTCTACATGTTGACTCACCAAAAAAGATTCATTGTCCATTCCATCTAACTGTAATAACTGCAAGTTACCCTCTGTCTTCTCTGCCACCAGTTTAGCATTCATTTCCCTTACAACACCTGAGGGATGCCTACTTGGACCAATAGGTACAGTCTCAGCATCATTACTTCCCTCGATTCCTCCCGAGCTACATATTCCAGTGTTCAACACCACACTGGAAACACACTCACTGTGTGTGATGGTCTCTGAGCTGGAGCTGTATCCATCCTCTTCAGCAGCATTCCACTCTGTGTGGGGCAGTTCACTCCAGCTGACAGCATTCCCTGTGGTAGATCCTGCCCCGTGGGGATTCTCAGGGACAAGTTCACCACAAACTGTTGCTGTGCTGTCTGTATGTGCCCTACACATCCCAGAGCTGTCAGTCACCGAGGCATTGGAACACCAGGCCTCTGTGCTGCAGCATTCCTTTGTTTCCTTGTTCCACATCCGTGACCTGTCCTCTCTTTTACACTCAAGCAGCTCTTTCTGTGAATTAAGCTCAGCTTCCCCTTGTGCTGATGGCTGCCCTGGAAATTCCTCCCTGGTGTCCGAAGGTCGCCCCACGCTGCACATTCCTTCCCCAGGAACAGCTGAGTTCCCTAGGGCTGCTGCAGCCTCCTTATGCTCGGGAGCTGCCACCTCTTCGTCCCCTCTCAGGTCTTCAGCATCCACCACACAAATGCTGTAGAACTCCCTCTCTTTCCTGTTCTCGCCGTTATCTACTTCCAGATAGGAAAACACTGGAGACCTCTCTCTACACAAACTTGGCTCTTTTTGTAGGCAGTCATTCTTGCTGTCTTCAGCATTTACTGTTTCATTCTGCCTTGAATCATCCCATGTAACCACACAGTCCTCCAGGAAATTCCTATTTAAGGAAATTTCATCCTCTAAGCCTTTGCCTAGGACGCCTGGTACATGTGAAGTAGAAGTATGGTCAAAACAGCAATGCTCTTCTGCAGTTACATGCTCATTGCTAACACTGCTATTAACACTGTCTAGGTTGTTCAGGTGCTGACCATGACTATTGGATTTTTTAGGTGTCCCTTTTTTAATGACCTTGTCTTTCTTTTCTTCACTCTTCTGCAGATTTCTGTATGTACCAGAGCCCTTCAGGAGGTGACTAAAGGAATTAAAGAAGCTGAAAGGTCTGTCATACGTCCTCCTAGAGGTCTCGTGGGGAGAATTCTCCGTGGATCTGGGTGAGGGACATTTGGCTTTTCTGTCCCAGCACGCGGACTCGGCCTTTGATGCTGCACAGCCAGTGGCAGAGGCCGTGTCGGCGGCCAGCGCAGCTGCCCCGGTACCCGCCCTGCCCCCTGCACGCAGGCCCTGGCTCCCCACGGGGCCCCCCACAGCCCCTACAGCTGAGGAGAAAGTTCTACTTATCCTCGAAATCCTCGACTCAGCTGCCTCCTCTTCTGCAGACTTGTGTAGCAAGCTGGTTTTCTCCTCCCTCGTGCTGTTACTCAGCTCCTTGCTGAAGCAGCAGCCCATGTTGAAGCAGCAGTGTCAGGGGAGCCTTCTCACGGCCAGTCCCCTTCCCCTGCACCCTGAGCTGCCAGCGAGGGACGAGCCACCGTGCTGCCAAAAATAGCAGGGCTTCATGTGGCATTGCCACTCAAACTGCAACCCCAGCTGCTGAGCAATGTTGTAGTATTTCATCATATGCACTGTAATATGCAAGCCCCATAAAGTTCCTAATGGGATTACAGCCTGTGTACGGGTATCACCCAGCCTTACAAACTTCCATTGTTTCCATTTCCTGAAGAGCTTCCTCCATCCAAACCATCCAAACACTCAAATGACATCTTTCAAAGTGTTCCTGTTTACCTTCACCATTACTACTGCTCCCACTTTCTATACAAGGATAAATGCACTGTGGCTTCACACGTTCCAATCTGATTTGTGGACTAAACCGGTGGAAGCCTTTAGATCAAACACATTTTGGACTATTTTCTCCTTCTCCTCCCTCCCCCAGAGCTGAACCTACAGCAAGATTACTTCTTTAGGAAAAACAGGCTAAAGATAGATAAGACCTCATGTATTCCATTCAGCAGTCATTGTATGTTATCAGAAGCTAATTCTGTTCCAAGCCTTTTTTTACTTCATTATCTGCATTAAAAAAAAAGAAAAGAATACATAATCCCTCAGTCACTTCCAGCACTGGAAGGGGCCTCAAGATCATCCAGCCATCTCAAGGTACTGTGGCAGGATTAATTATGCTTAACCTCCAAAAAGTTTGTATATTCTCCTACAAAAATCCTCCGATGGATTTAAAAGGCAGTTTGACTAAACACAACTTCTTCCAACAGTCTGTCCCCAGCATTTTCTGTTGTACATAAATAGACTTCTTTCTGGCCTTATGTCAGCTAGAATATGTTTATACACACATATTTACACACTGCAAGACTTCTACTACTGCAAATCCCTTCACTTGCTGAAAAAGTGGTTCTGTTTCTTCACAAATAAAACCCAATTAAAAAGGCTGAACACACCCAGCAATCTTTTCTGCTCTAAAGGGAGTAGCTCTTACTTGCCTTTCCATGATCTTACATCGCTCAGACCTCCCCTCAAACCCACTGCTGTTAGTTCAGATTTGGACCCCATCCTTCAGAGAGCTTGGACTGTGCCAGCACAGCACCACTCTGATGCTGAGAACAGCCTGACAAGACAAGACACTCCCTTGAAGTGCATTTCACATGTGGTTCCAGCTACACGTTGACCCGAGTGCCACCCTTCAGTTGGCTCTGCACCTTGTGGCAGGTTTAGTCTGGATGTACTTGAAACAGAGTTTTACAGTCAGCCTGCCAACTAAGGCTGATTAAAACAGTTCCCTTTCAGCTAATCAGGTAAGGGATCTGCTCTAATTTCTATGTAAGCCACACTTGCAGAGTAAAGGCAGCTTAGGACAGACATCCATGCTCCAATGTTCCACTGCCATTACATTATTTTTGGTTCCATGGTTGTCACTGACTTACTTTACAGCTGGTTTCATGGCAAGACACGTGGCCTACAGAAGACTGAGGACATTCCACACTTAGTAGCTTTGCCTGTGGTGTCTATGGAGTCCTCCTCACCACAGCACTGCAGCATTTCTGCTTTCTTCCCAAAATTCCAAGGGAAAGGGAAGCTCTTTCTATCCCAAACGGCTCACAAACTTGTGATAACAACTTGCAAGTACAGGAGTGAGGAGGTGCAGCAGCAGTGGAGTGCCAGTGCTCTCCTGCAGGGGAGCAGTTAGTGTCACCAGGCTAGAGCTGGAGCTCTCTTCCTTGTACAGAGGGAAATGCTTTTAATTCTGTTCTCTGAAGCTTCTGCAAGGTATTCAAATATTTATGTTGAGCCACATCATATTGTGCTTCTCTTTTTTCTGTTACACAGAGTATTTACAAAGTCCAAAGGTATGACACAGCTGCCAGTGCAGCTCCTTCTCCCCAGGGAAGTACTCTGCTCATAGGACAAATTCATTTACAAGAGAAAATGCTTTAGATTCTTGAACACAGGTTACCAAACACCATAGGCAGGCTCAGATTTGTATACATGGAAGCCCCACAGTGTCCAACCTTCAGGGAAGGCTGTTCCCCACTGCAGCCAGAGCAAGCCAGGCTGTGCTGGGCAGGAGCCTGGTGCACAAGCCTGGTGCACAGTGCTGCCACCTGCTGTGCCTTGCTCCCAGGGCACAGTTCCGCACACGCCTGCAGCCAGGCTCAGAATCCTGCCAAGGCACTCCTCTCTTCAGCATTCCCTGGAACCAAGCACAGGCAAAGGGGGAGGGAGTTACTTAGAATAGTTTGTTTTGTTTTTTTTGAAGAAATGCCTCAAGTAAACAATTGACATGTTTTTCATGTCAGCATACAGTCCCAGCAACGCCTGCAGTTTACAGCTAGCAGAATACTCCCTGCTCAGGTAAAGTTTATACAGCAGCATTTTTCTCTGAATTAACCACTTCTAGCTAGCTGCTTTCCAGAGAGGAGCTGAGTGCCTGTTAGAGAGGGAGCAGGGCAAAGTCCACTCCTCTGCAGCCTCAACAAGCACTTCTGCTATCAGCTAATGGGAAGAAAAAGGAGTGGGGCAGCTCAGGCAAGCAGAATCTCCTTCCAGTCCTCCCATACATGCCCTTCTAATGTGCAAAGGCACACTTTGTACTTGTTCCTCTGGGTTTATCCCAGAGTTCCAGGGATAATTTCTATTTTTAAACACCTATAATGCACATTCTTTAAGTCACATTTCTCAATACTGTCAATTGTGGGATCACAGTTTAAAAAACCGCACAGCAACATAAACTTCAGCAAAAAAATGCCATATTATGCTACAGCACCTGAGACTGCTTGTTTCACTCAAAAGAATTAAAACCTTCTGGTTCAGCTGAACCCTGGCATTTGACTTAAAAAACACTTCAACAGAATTGGTGCTCTTCCACTTCAGAGCCTAGCTCAGCTAGGGGGAGATTCTCTTCGTTTTCTTGTGGGTTTCGTTTGTTTTTTGTGTGTTTGGTTTTTGTTTTTCTTTCATACAGATATATTTTGGCCCTGGTACATTTCTCATCTACCCAAAGCTGAAACAGGTTTTCCTTCTACATGAAGCAAAATTGCTCTGAAGCAGCACTTTCATTACCTGAACATTTTGGGTTTTAATAAGTATTTCAGTCCTATGTGCTGCACACACCTACACAGAAGGCAAGAAGTCAACATGGTTATTAAGAGGAGTGTACCTGCCCATTTACTTTCATTTCCTTCTCAAGGAAAGTGCTTCTTATACACAGTCCTACAGACCTAAGTTTTAAACCAGTCTATCTTTAAACTTACTAAAGCACAAGTTAAACCAGTCCTTATGATATCCCAGTTCAGTATCCTTTCTCTGGAATAGTCATGCACCCATAGCTAGTCCTGAACCAGTGATCACTGTCCACCCCAGCTAAGGGACAGGAGAAGAGCAGCATCACAGCAGCATCACAACACCACCCCTGCAGGCTTTGGATACCAGTGGTCAGAGTGCTCAACTTCCCTCCAATACATCAAGGCTAAATGGACTGTTAAGAGTTTGAACACATATTTCACACATTAAAGCAACTAAACATGAGCATTAGAAGTCATCCACAGGTGCAGGACTGTTCAGCACTTCTCTAATGGTCTGAATCTACAGTCATGTGAATGAACACAGAGCAGCATTGATCCTGATACTCCACGTGTTCAGTTGAAGGTCTGCTGCTCCAGCTCTCCTTTAAAGCTATTCATGACCTCTTGATTTATTACATATACTTAGATGTACAAACTGCTACTTAGCTCTTAATTGGCTCCTACTGTACATAGTACTGTGTAATGGCAAATGATCTGAAGATTAGATGCTATACTGCATTTTCACTGTTACACAGGATCATGAATACACCAGTAAATCTAAATTCCTCAGCCCATTTATTTCTGAGTGTTATTCTTGAATGGGTTTGAAAGAATTTTTGAAAACATAACCTAGCAGCTCTAAGCTTGAGACATTTTACCTCCTTTGAAATACATTTTAGGAAGTACACTCGTGTTCCATCTCAAGTCTTGCTGGCTATTTGTGCTTAGAGCAGCAATAGGACTGGACTTGTATTTACAGTACCTCTAAGCATTGACAAAACCAGTACACCACACTGAATTCCCATTAACTGAAACCCAGAGCAGCACCTGGCAATTATTCAGCTAGGGAGAGAAAGGGAGACACACTGCAATCAGCAAGTTTTTGAAGCTCCATGGCATATCTTCCACTGGATACACAACATTTGGATACACCAGCATTTGCCAGTTGACAGCAACAATCCCTTCTCAAGTTAATTTCAAATTTCCAGATCAGGCCTTCGGCCAATCAAGGAAAGAAGATTCTGCAGTTGTTGGAAAGTGTTCCAGGAGATCACACATTCAAACGTAGGCATGGCAGGGGAAGAGTTTAGGATCAGTGAGCAAGTAAAAACAATGTGCCTTCAGCACTAAAGGGTAGTTCAGTCCTGTCTGGCAGAGACAGGCCATATAAACCACCTACTTGGTCTCTTCCCTCAGAGTAACCCCACATTTCTAGATTGGAAAGGAAAAAGAGAAGTGAGTCAACAGGGAGTGGAACATTTCTCAAACCCTGACCTTCCCAAGTCCAGTCTGACAAGGGCTTTCTCAGAAGAGTAAATGAGAATCAGGACACAAACCCAACCCAACTAAACCAATGGCACATCTCAACAGAAGTGACAAAATCTGCCTCCAGGGTAAAAAAGAAAGCTGGAAATGCCATCTAAGCTAAGGATTTCCTAGTGCCCTCTAAATTATCTACCTCCAATTTGTAGGTGTAAGGCACTATTCAGGAGAAATTTATGAGCATCCCATAAAGTCAACAGGGTGCTGCAGAGTGCCACAGAAGCAGCAGCACGTGCTGCTGGGCAGATCTGACCAGGCAGAAATCCTGTCAGAGCGCAAGCTCCTATTGAGAGGGTCAGTTGTTTTTCAGATCACAGATACAGGCCAAGTGAGTTTCCTGTATTTTCCTCCCGTGTCTGTGTGTGAGCTAGAACCTGACTCCAGATCAGCAGCACAATTCCTGCAGAGTTGAAGAAGCCTTTCCCTGTAAATCTGTGCACACTTGGAACATGCAGGTCACTTAAACCCCCCGTAGGGCTGAAGAGAATTGAGGCTCCACTCAGCATGAAGAGCTGGCCACCATCACCAGCCCTGTTGGAGCATTTTATGTGACAAGCCAGCCACCTTCTAAAGCATTCCAAGGTACAACTTTGACTGAACAGGGTTAAAAAGCCCTTCTGTGCAGCACTTACACGGGGGAACGTGCAATCAGAACACTTACCAGATGAGAACCGTCTTTAACTTCTTGTACTTGCTGCACCTGCGGTTCAGCCACAACTTTAGTGTCCTGGTCAGAAGTCATGAGCTGTCTGCTTTTTGGCTGCTCAGAGAGAACTTTGCTGGTCACCTTGGGAAGCTGTGGAAATGGAAGACAGAAGACTGTGTAAGTGGCTGCTGCAGGAGCTCGAAGCCATGGGGGCCAGGGCACAGCACCTGGCAAACCTTCCACTGGACACCTGCCCTTCATTCCTCCTTCCTCAGATCGCTTTCAAATCCTGACTTCTTCATACACCTGCCAGGCTCACTGCTCAGAAGCATTTAGCCACAAAACAGCCTTTGTCTCCCACAGCCTCAGTCAATCTCTGCAGATTCTGCTAGATCAGTAATGCTCAACAGGTTGTTCTGCTCCATCATCCTAAAATGTTATTTTATTCAACCAGGCAAGTAGGAAACAAAGACTGACAGTGACTTTCCTTTGAAATTTAATATTAATTAATACTATTATTTTTAAAAAAGGTTTTGAAAAACAGGAAAAGCTCATCTGAAGCTCACCTAAAGCATGAAATTTCATAAAGCAAATACTGGGGTGTAAAATCTGCGTAATTTTTTAATTAACCTTTTTTTTTTTCCAAAAGAGCTATGGGCAAGTTGTAGTATGCCCAATTTTTCAAGTTACTTCTTCATTCACATGGAAATTCAAGTACTGCATCTGTAACGTGAGAAATTTACTGCCTTCAAGTTGGTGACACCAAACTTCAGGATGAGATTCTCTACCATCTCCTTTTAAAGAAAGTAGTAAAGACTTTCAGAACATGGAAGTTAATTATGACTCCATTCTTTAACAGCCTAAACTCCTTTTAAGGTATCTTGACTCAAGGACAGAAGAATGATTTCTTTCAGTCTATGGCATTAGGGCCTTCCACAGACTCTCCTCTGCACTGTATTTTCAAATGGACAAAAGCAAAAGTCTTTCATACAACTGATTAATACATTCCAAAAAATGACAAGTAAAATCATGACAGTCACTTAAGAACCAATTCAAGCACCTGCACTGTGGGATTATGAAGAAAAATCACACACAGTTGCACACACAAATGAAGAAACAAACATACTGACATCCTCAACATGACAAAATATTCAGCTTAGGTGAACAGTTGCTTATCACTAAATGCTAATGGTGTAAAGTCAGCATGAAAAACATGTTTCTGAAAGAAACACATGCACCGTGTCACTGTGACAACCCTGGAAGTTCTTTTTTTTCCCCGAACACCCTGCCTCTCACTTGGAATAGAAACTATTTAAGGGAGAAAAAACACAGGAAAAAAAACCCTACAGGAAAAGAAATTAGAAGATATTCTGGCCCTTACATACAGTGTTACACATGTGAACACACACAGAACCTACATGGCAGAATGTCTGGAATTAATTCAGGATGTTGTATTTTTGTATTAAATAAGCAAAAATCCTCAGGCTGAAAGCAGTTTTTCACAAGCAAGTACTAAAGAGCTGGAATCTGTGCTGCTCGAGCCCACGCACGGGAAGCTGTATGCACAGTAGCACTGCAGAAGGTGTCTAAGCTTCTTGGAGAAGGCTTCTGTTAATATTCCTTAAAGAAACCACTTTTAGCCTCTTCAAATTGTGGATTAGTATTTTTCTAAGAGAGCACACTCCTGCATACACGCTGTGTGTTCACTGTGTATCCTCCCCATGGTGTTCACAGGAGCCCTGAGCACGAGCACTAGTGCAGACTCAACTGCTCTTCAGAAACAAATGCATTTCCATCTGCAGCACTGATCCCAGAGCAGAGCCTCATCCCTCCACGCTCCCATCTCATCTCCCCTGCCCATTCCCACCTCGGATCAGGCTGTCCCAGTCACGCTGCAGCCTCCTCCATCCTCCAGCACCTGGAAGGTCTAGGTATTGTGGAAGGAAAACAGCTAAGATCATGTGAGCCTAACAAGAGTAAAGTTCCACTACACATGTCCTTTAAAGCATCTGCTGACTGGCCATCCCATCAAGCACAAAATATTCAGCTAAATCATTAATTTTGGCTGAGGACAGACGTTGTTGGCCAACTTCATAGATAACACAGGGCTGCAACGTGCACACTTCCCATTTCTTGGGCAAGCCATCAGCAGTCAGAGCAGCACACTGCTCTACTGCCTTCCACAACCCCTTTAGGTGAGATTACACAAGATGCTTATCACAGGCTAGGTCTAGATTGAAGCTCTAGGTAACTCTGTTTGGATTACTCAGGCTAATAATCATATTCTCATTAGTTACACAGATTTGTTGTGATACACACCACACTAAAGCCACTAACCTGGTGAACAAATTATTTTTAATAACTACAATGCCAAACCCAGAGTTGCATTTTGATCATTAAGAATCAAGATGATCAACTCTCAAGACAAGTGAGATGACAGTGGAACCTGATTAAAGAAGATATTCAGCCTGCCTTCTAAGTCTGGTGCTTTTAACAACTACCAGCTACTGCCTTTCTGCAAACGGGTAAGACAAAGACCCAACTACAGGAAGAGTTTCCTTTGTAATTTCCTTCACTTAGACCCCAGGACATCAAGTGCTCTGCTGCAAAATCCAGCCTGCTGTGATGTACTCAGAATGTCTTCACCCGCAGGGCTGTACTGGAGTGAATGTCACCACCTTTTCCACCACAGGGCTGCTACCTATGATTCTCTGAAGACATTAAACTTAGGTGTCTGCAGGCTTACAGAGCTGTGCTGTCAGAAAACAGTCTTTGTGGAAAAGGCAGGGTTACTCTGGGGAGAAACAATAAAAATCACAATGTTGAAGGCTCTTCATGCACAGCATGTGTTTCAGCATGTTCCCCATCAGCCCTAATACATGCCTTCAGACACAGGCTTATTTACCACACATGGGTGACAGCACTATAAACTGCAGAGCAGGATTAATAGTCTGGAGGACAGGTTATCCTCTTGATGCTAGTTTTAATAGTCAAATTAGAGAGCAAGTTAAATGTGGCATTTTAATGCAGCAATAAAAATTATCATCCCACCAAAGAGTTAACTCGCCCACTGCTTTGAAAGATACCCTGAATTGCTGACTGGTACAACCACATCTTTGCATAAACACACACTGCTGCAATAACCAGGAGACATTAAAGGGCCAAATGCAGTCTGGGATCAGACAGCAGTACCTATCCAGAGCACCCAGCTGTCAGAGGCAGGCTGCAACTCTTCTCATTCATTAAAAAACTCAACACACAAGAAAAACCTTCAGAAGCACAATCTCTTAAATAAGCTTTTAAATACTACTCCTAGTCTACAGCAAGCAGATTGACCAAAAAGACTCCACTACTTCCACAAGTCCTGTCTAGCCACATTGTCTAGGAATGGCCTGCATTTAGGAATTGATCTGGCAGAGCACAATTATAATTTCGTAGCATTATATAAGTTAAATTCTGTAATGTATAGTAAATATTTTTCTTTCTGGCTTGCCATTTGGTCACCACAGAGTAACAACCTTAGATCTATTACGTCAAGAGCAAAGTTACTCTGGAGACAGAAAATACAACACTGGCCAACCCAAGAGCAATTGCTCGGGTTTTGCTGAAGCCTCTCAGGAGCAGTTCAAACCTGGCTCGTGAGCAGACCAGGCACTTATTCCCAGAAATTTCAAGTGCAGGTGAACATGTCTCTTTAGAGACCAGAGCACATTCAACTAGAGAGTCCTCACCCCCCCAAAGCTGCAATCCAGGGCTCAGGGCTGGTGGGTGAGCTCAGCCATGCTGGGACAGACCTGTGCCATGGGCACCTGGGCAGCAGGGGTGACCTGAGGGGTCAATGAACACAGCCAGGGGACAGGGCAGAGTGTATTTCATCCTGCTGTTTGCTCTCTGCAGCACCCACAACCACCTTCTCAATAGTAATAATAAACTGTGGGGAGCTTTGGCTTGGTAGGTATTGTTTTGGTCAGTCTGTTTTTGTTTTGGGTGCATTTCAGGGTTTGGGTTGGGGGTTTTTGTTTGTTTTTGTGCAGCTGCTATTTTTTACAGTTGAGAACATGATTCTTCAGTGGGAAACATTTCCAAATGCATCTTGTTACGGGAGTTCCATCATTTCAGAAGATGCCAGATAGAAACCAGCAGTGGTGCACAGATCAGCACATGCAGCCATGTGACTGCTCTTGTCTGGGTGCCAGCCCGGGCAGCCCTGGGCCTGCCCTCACCCAAAAGGCACACACACGTGTGCAACACTGTGGTGCCAACATCAGGCTAACCTTTACACTGCATTTCAGTGCAGACTTGGGCATCTTCTAGTAGGGGCAGTTAATGCTCAACCCTGCAGCCGTGTTGATACACACACTGCATCCCCACGCCCCAGCCTGGCCAGCAGCCCAGGGGAGGCACCAGCTCAACACAGCCAAGGAAACACCACTGCCCCTGCTGAGCCCCCCAGACCTCCCCCCAGGAGCAGCCCCCCATCCTCCTGCTCCCACTGCTGCCATCTCCACCTTCCCAGCTGGCACTGTGCTGTCTAGCTGCACTGAGCAGAGTGTGCACTCCCAGCCAGAGAGATCTCTTCTTTAAAAACATGCAAAACCCCAAACAATGCTCTAGGGCTGAGATCTTGCCTGCCAACTTTCAGCCCAGAGTAATCAGCCCTTAAAAAGAGATTTACAAATGTAAGTGCTGACAACTAACTTTCACGCTGCAAACAGCAACACCATAACACAAAAAAGCTCACTACAATAAAAGATCTTTTCACTGCTCTTCCAGCAAGCACAAACAAAAATAGATTTGAGTTTGGCTTTCCTAGCAAACATTTTGGAAACTTTAAACGCAGATTAAGATAAACTTTTCACAAGGATATGCACTTCTGGTAACATGAGAAAGCCTAAAATGTTTTCAAAACAGAGGAGTACTGCTTAGCTTAAGCCTGGTAACAACCTTCCAGCTGCAGGCCAGAAGCTGAGTTTCCCTGGCAGAGATAAGGCACTTTCTCACCATCTTTAACACCCTTACGTGGCCACAAGGCAGGAGTCAGAGCTACCACTGACCTCAGCTCTGAGCAGTTTCAGCACCTGCTGAATGCATCACAGAACTGATATGAGAAATAACAGATGCCTGTCCCAAACATCTGCTAGTAATTTCATACATTAACTCCTGTTGACACCAAGTTTACATTTCTTTATTAGTTTCACATGGTTTGAATACCAAGGCACATCAAGAGCTAATCATGTTCTCTGCCCAGGTAAAGCTGCTAACTCAGATACAGGACAGTTCAGCTTATAGCACCACCAAGAAAACCTGACAAATCCTAATCCCCGAGGGCTGCAGGTTTCCCTGTCTTAGTGGTATGAGCAGCAACACAAACCACAGCTTGCCATTTTAGTCAGGTGCCCGTTTCATCTTGCAGCTGTTAGTGCAAGAGCTGGAGCACCGTCCCACAGCAAGGGGCACACCACCACTGTTCCATGAACAGCCTACAGAGGTGCATCTGCTGGCACAGGAGCCTGGACAAAGCTGGGATGGGTGTCCATCTGTCCTTTCAGAGCAGAAAATCAGCTTCTTAACAGAGCAGAAGTGACAAGCCACCTGTCATTAGAAGGATGCCATTATTTCAAGAAGACAATACACTGTGAAGCTAAATTACCAGTGGAGAAGAGAGTGGTGAATGAAAAACCCAACAGCCCCACCAAGCCCAGCTGTTGGTGGTGATCTCTGCAGTATCATTGTGCCTGAGTCAGTTGTAAACTCCCTATTACACAACAGCAATTAAAAAGCTGACGTGACATAAATATGTAGTCACAGCGTGAGTCTATGGGACTTGAGCAATACATACACTGGCTTCAACATCATCACAAAGCTCTGCACTTGTTTACCTGCCAGCTAGCTGCACAGCTGGGGGAAAAGTTGAGAATTTCACCTCTGGAGATGGCTGAGCCAGGTGTTGTTATCCAGGTCTGCCTGCACATGCATCCAGCAGCGAGCCAGCATGGGGCTGCAAAGGGATGGCTCCAGAAACCTATCAGAAGTTCCTTCTGATTTGTCTCAGTCTTCTTTCCTGCCAAGAGAATGGCTTATGCCCAGGCACCTCCAGCCAGCACCTAGAACACAACTGTGGGCTTTCTGAGGAGGGACATGGCCCTATGCACCAGCAGAAAACCCAACAGGACACCCAGAGGGGCAAGGTGTTTTAAAGCCAGCATGGCAGCAAGAACTGTACCTTATCACAGTCATGCTTTCAACATTCTGCTACAGAAACACCAGCTAAAATGGGTTACAGCTGCTGCATCTGCTGAAAAAACTTGTGAGGAAAACTTCTGTTCTTTGTTAGGTTGATAAGTCTCCAAGGCTGCTCTTCACTCCCATTATCTCTTCACATGCAGCCTCTGCTGTAAGAATGGCTGAGATTTCAAGAGAAACAGACAACCTTGTATTTGAAGGGAATACTGCCCCTTCCTTACTGCAAGATGGATGAAACATTTCTGCACCAGGCTCCACACCTGGTTGGCAGCCCCAGAGTTTAGGGAGATTTCCAACTCACCCACCAACCCGTGCTGTGGAACAACACAGGAGCTGACACTGCACCAGTCCAGAATCCACACCATTTCAGGAACTGGTTGTGAAGAGATACCAAGCAATTAGTTACTAAACAAGGTGATCAAAAACGAAAGAAACCTGACAGTGGTAAATGCTAAGGACTCTGTACAGAGGTCTATGAAAAACTTCCAGTAAAGGGCAAGAAAAAAGGGAAGGTGATTAAAAAGGGAAGGTGAGAGCAGCCTTATTCCCTCAGCTAATCCCAAACCTGAAAGGACTGGATCACACACAGAAGGCAATGGGATGACCCCTACTAACAAATACACCTGATTACCTTTTTTGTGTGTAGACTTTCATGCATTGTATTTTAAACATATACATTTAAAATAACTGTTCTCACTGCACTGAAAGGTGTCACACAGAATTTCCAGTCCTGCACACCAGGAGGGTAAGGCTGACAGGCAGGTACTAGCTGGTGTGCACCCAAACATCCCTCAGGAACGACTGGATCATACCCTCCTCAATAATGCAATGCCCCAGCTACTGGATAGTATACACCAAAAACCCACACATCCCACCATTTCCAAACACTGGCACTGCCTACCAAGGCAGGAAGAGCTGGGAGGGAGTTTCTGTGCCTGGTAAGAGTCTCATGTGCCTTGAAGCCAGGTGATTGTGTCATGAGAGTGCTTACAGCTTGCTCCCAGCTGGAGTCAGAAGCAGCACTCTCCAGCTGCAGGCTGAGGCACAGAGCATTAAGAAACCCAACTCATTAATTAGCAGGGGTTGCTTCACAGAGCACATCCACCATAAAGCCACAAGCTTGTTTTCCTCTCTAAGTGGACCAACAGCACACACCCTGCAGGTTATCCATAAGGATGCAGGTTTAATTTCTATTATAACTATCACATCAGATAAGATAATCTTTTATCAGAGGATGATTTCAAAAAGTACCAAAGTGTTAATTAAAATAAACCGTCCACGCTCCCATTTGTGCATTATCTGAGGAAATACTCAAATGGCAGAGTTAAAGTTACCAGAGCCCAGCTACACCATGGTAATTCTGAAATGGAAGGTGGGATTTAATATAAAACACCTATGATCACCATTGTCCACAACCCCGTCCTCTCTTGAAAAGCTGTTTGGCCTCGTTGGATGTAAAAAACATATTCTACATTCATTACCAAAGGCTATAAAAAGCAGAAACCAGCTCACATTGGAGGAAAAAGGTCTTTCTCAGCAGACCAGGAATTTGACACTCAGGCACATCAGGCAAGGGAAGCAGGCTGATTTTCCACTAAAATACTCCAGCACTTGCTTTCGTTGGGTCCATGAGCGTTTCATCTCCTCTGCTCTCTTTTCCAGGACAGAAAACACCATCACCAAGAACAGAATACGACTAGATTTCAGCAATCCTCCTTTTCCACAAACACTGACACAGGGAACTGCACAGCAGCTGTCTGCACACACTGTGCTGCTGGGAGCACTGGGAGAGCAGAGAGAGGTCCCACACTGAGCAGCTGGTGCCAGGATCCATCTTGGAGTCCCCAGTGCCCTGGGAGTCTGATTTGCAAATACAAGTTGCTGCTGAGGTACTGCAAATAAAAGTGATGGCATTTTTACTAATATACATAATTTTAACTGCTGAACTTGTTTGCCTACTACACAAACATTACCTCTACATATGTTGCTGTGATCTTTGATAAGCTAACTGCATTCTTCTCTGAAAGACAAAGCTTTTCAACCATGTCAGCTATCTTTATGCCCACAAATTAGCTAGGAGACTATTCCAGGCTTTTAATGTAACACCAATATTTGATGTCAGACTCTGTTCACTGATGAGGAATTCTTTTTTTCACTTAATGCAAACATTAAGAAAGCATCACATAATCTGTTTCTGAAGTTTAGCATCATCAGATGCAAAACCTCATCTAATTCATCACCTACATCATCCACACTGCTTGTCTGCACCGAGGTCACAAATCAACAGCTGCACAACACCTCTGAGCACACCAAAAGCAGAAGACTGAGACACAACTGACTAGCAGCAAACGACTCAGAAGAAAATCAGAGCTGGCCCTGGAGTGGGCAGCACAGGACCCGACACACACTGGTGCTGACTGTGGAGGTCACAGAATGCTGCTCATTTCTGAACAAGCCACGTGAAGAGCAGATCTTGCTTTTGACAGGTAACCTGTTTCAGGCAGGTGAGGTTGGTTTGTCACTGTCTCGTGCTATCACACCCTCTCTGAACTCGTGCACACACGAGGAATCACTATGGAAGGGTAACACCTTGCACAGTAACACATCTCCCTTGTTTCCAACCTAGCTGGGTTGTTCTCTCAGAACCAAGGGGGTTTGAAGTTTGCTTTTCTTCACAGGATCTACTGAGGCCAGATCTTCATAATTAAAATATGAAGATTACTTCATAATCTTCCTACTCCACTGCTGGGGAAGCAACAGCTAATAGGCTAAGAACTCATACAGAGCAATAAAGTTTACATAAACTCTTGCACTTGCAGGATGAGAAGCACCTTTCATTCTAAACTGTAATGGAAACTAGGAAAGATCCCACACTTTGCTGGCTACCAGACTGACCAGCATCTGAGAGCCAGTCTTGCATTGTGTGAATACTGCTGGTTTCACAAAACAACTGCAAGCAGGACGGGATTGTTCCAGCTGCTTCACCATTTCACAGCCAATATGCAGCAAGTGATGGTCTGTTTGGCCTTTCCATTCTTCAAAGAACAGGGAGTTTTGAAGACAGGACATGAGCAAGTCCCAGCAGCCTGAGCACTTTAATTAGAGGGAAGGAGCTCAGTGTCGTGCACACTGTCAGTTTAGCAACACTGGGATCAACCAACTCCCTCGTTTCCACTGCCCCTGTTCCTCCTCCCCACTCCACAAAGTCATCTTCCCATTCCTGCAGCCTGGTGCCCAGAGAGCAGCCCAGGGGCAGCCATGGGCTGGCACTGCAGAAATCCCACCCAGCTCTGGGGCACTGCCTCCTGCGGAAGCAAGCGGGAGCTGGCACAGCGGGAGGCACTTTTTCGTGGTGACAGGCAGCAATAAACCATCACTCCCAGCTCTAGGATGAGCATCTCAGGCAGTTCCAAGGGTGAGGTGAGAAGTCTGATGTTCTCTAACAGATCTTGATGGGCTCATCATCTCAGAACACTGCTATCATTTGGATTCCTCTGCAATCAGTGCTCTGCTGAAGCAAGAGGAGGCAAAACCCGCACTAGGGAATGCAGGACACAATATTTTTAGTGCTTGGAATTATTCTTCAAGACACACACATAGCTTCACAGATCATCTGCTAAGCTCTTCACCATCACAGTCTCAGTCCACACCACAAACGCCTAATTCAGGGAAGCAGAAAATCCCACACCGGGGATCTTACACACCGAGATCCAGGATTTTGGGCAGGCTGTGGTGAGGATGGGGCAGCAGTGCTCCTGGGACACACCTTTGGTCACAACAGCTCTGGGAGGAGGGTCTACAGGCACACAGAGCTAACAGCACACTGATAATTACAGAGTTAATGAAAAGCTGCAGTTACAGGTTTTCTTCCAACACGAGCATTTGATAATTCTTGACTAGACAAAGGCTAGTTTAATAAACAGCTGCTCTGCAAAACAAACATCCTGCAACTAACTCCCTTCACGTTTTGTTTTGGTTTGGTTCAGATGACATTTACTTAAAATACATTTAAGTTTTGAATCATGTTCAGGACCCAATCCGAGATGAAATAAAACTACTTAAAGAAGCATCATTTAACTTTAAGGTTTTGTAAGAAGAAAGGGAAGTTCATGTTTTTGCCAATGATTATTTCATTAACCTCTTTGCCAAAAATAGAATTTAACCCAAATAATCCAGTGCTCTCAGTATTCCTTCCTCTTCTGAAGAAGCACCCCCATGACAAACCTCACGGAAATCAGAAGCAGCTCTTGCTGACTTGGAGAGCACTGTATGGAGGTTTATCACCTGCTGGCTGCACGTCTGTTCACGGGTAGAGCACCCCACCTTTTAGTGCCACTGCAATCCAAACTACTGGTAATTCAGGTTTTGACTTACTGTTAAAGGATGAACTGTTCCAATGTTTGAGATTGGATTTAAGGACAATAATTCCTCATTGCAAGTCAAAATACCTGGCCACAGACTCTCCTAAAAATTCCACTGATTCCTTGAACCCAGGCAGCTAAAATACACAAAGTTAGTTAAGAAACGGAAAATTATAAAGAGAAAAAGGATCCCTCTCTCTTCTTAGCAACACAAATCTTCCAGCCATCTGAAGCACCGGACAGCACGCCTCACAGAGGAGCAGGGATGCAGACCCAAGACACAGAGATGTGCCAGTGCAGCCCAGGATTTTTTGCCCAGGTTAACCAGCAGCACGCTGACCCTTTTCTGTCCCCGTGTGTCAGGCAGCAACAGCTCCAAACGGGAACTGAATCCCAGCAGGGCTGGAACTGAACTCCCAGCAGGGCTGCAGATCCTGCACAGAGCTCAGCACCGAAAGTGACCCTGCCTTGGTGCACCCTTCACTTTTGCTCTGTGTGGCTCCTACAACGAGACCCAGAAGCCAGCAGGATGGGTCAAACACGTGAGCAGCAGGGCAGAAAAAGCAAGCTGCTGTGGACATTGGCCTGTTGATTCATCCCTTCCTTGTTTGAACAGCACAGCCAGGCTCTGTTGTGGGGCAACCTGTGACGGCCTATGTAAAAATATGCTCATGGATACCAGTGCTGACCACAACCAAAACCAAGAGGCATCGCTGTAAACCTTCTCCAGCGTTTCTTGGCCTCGCTGACAAGTCAGATTTATAAAATAGTTGAATATTTTTCCTCGACAATAATTCATATTTAACTAATATTTTGCTTCTTGAGACTTTCTGTCAGATCACTGGCATCCTGTGATAAAATACTTGAAAACAGAGTGAGAAACACTAGCCTGCCAAGAAATAGGGAGGAACACCTTAACAGAAATCTACTATTTTCTTCATAATTGTGTAACTCTGTTACCAGGAGCAATAGAGGCCTGCCTTACAAATACTGTCAATGACTATTAATAGTCACCATTGTTTATTCCCAGAAGCTGTTGGGTAAGGGGCTGAGGCTGCAGGGGAATTGATCAGCACAGGGAAAATGCTGTTCTGACACCTGTGCAAGAAAACACAGGAACTCTAAAAGCAAAACGAAGCAATACAGTATTTGGACTTCAAAAATAACTGTACATTCCACAACCACACTCAAAACTCAGCATATTCCTGAGCAAGTGCCACTGCCCGCATCTGAGGTGCAGTGCCTCTATCTAACTGTGTCTGCTCTCTCCAGCAGTGGCACGGGCACTCTAGGAAGCACTTCTGGGTGCCATCCACACTCCGTAGGTGCCGAGTGTCCGTGAAAGGGCACATCACTGAAGTTGTGTGCAGCAGCCACCAGCACCTCGAGTCCACATGCACGGAGCTGGAGACCCCAGAGGCAGGCCAGAGCAGCCCCTTGCTGCAGGCAGCCCCGGGTGCCAGGCGGGCACTGCCCCGGCGCAGAGGCGGCTTCCACCCCAACCAGGAGCCAGCCTCTGCTGTGACATGATGCAGCTCCCCATTAAGGAGCTGGCCTGACAGGATCCGGAATGTGCAGAGCCCAGCCCTCCGTGGCAAACCAGCCTCAGAAAAGATTAAGGCTCAAAGAAATTGGTGATTCATCAGGGTGTCAAAACAGCATTTCCCCAGTTCCCTGCCGTGTTCCAGGACACCTATTAGTAGCCCCTGACAGACTTCCAATTTTGGAGGTAATTGCTGCTCCTGAAAGATGCACCCGGGCACAAACACCCGCAGCAGAGGTGCCAGGAGGGACACTGGCGTGGCCATCACCACACAGGGATGCTGCTCTAGTCACACCTAGCACCAGCACTCCCTGGCACCTCTGCCTGCTGCCTCTGCTCTGGGGCACCCGCAACACACACACACCTGACAGAGAACCCAGCAAGAGAGGGTTATAAATCCCTGACTCCATCACACACATCACCAAACCTTGAGAAACACCAGCTCTGAGACAATTAATGAGCTTCCTATTGCACTACTTCGGGGAACTTGGGCAGACCAGTGAATGACTGGTGCAGAAGGAACTTCTAGGCTCCTGCTCCTACTAAGTTCCTCAAACTTACTAGAGAAGTCAGAAGTCAGCATATCCTTCAAGAGAAGCAGCAGGCTGCTGGAACGGCAATGGGCTGTCTTCAGTTCTCTGGCATTTACAGCATGAAATTATTTTTAGTGACCAGGTGAAGTACCACAGAGTTTCACACTCAAAGCAAGTGCTTCAGATGGGTTCTGGTTTTGTGCCTTCACAACACACGAGCTTGCCTTGACTCCAGCACAGAGGAGTTAATACATAGAAAAGTAAAACAGAACTCGGCCAAAGCAGTAGCTTACAATTGTATTCACAGCATTTTCAACTGGTACCTTACAGCATGTTGAAGTTCAGAGGGAAAGAGGGGGTGTGCCTGAATGTTTTCTCTTTTTCGAGGTATCACATAAAACTAGCATTTCTAAGTTTTTACATCACTTTCCCATCCTAACTCAATGAGGGGCTTAGGAGGGGAAATTAATCTCCCTGGCTCTTGTTCCATATGGGCTGGAGCACCAGTAATAATTTCAGCTGCTCTGGGAGCAACGTTGTTCAAACACCTTTCTACAAAAGGCCTGTACTACAAGAAAGCTTCACTCTCCTCCTCTACACAGTCCTCCAGCTATTACTGCCTCTTTCAAAACTGCAGGGGAGGGCCCACTTTTCTTCCTTACAACGTTCTGTTTTGTAACATCCTTCCTTTCCTACTGGTACCTGTGTGCCCCATCCCCAGACTTGCAATACTCCTGTCAGTTTAATACAGGAGACTTGCAATGCTCACGTTACCATCACTGATTACATACAGGAATTAATGCAGCCAAAGGTTATTTTCTACAGCTATTTCTAGGAGATACACAAATGCATTGCCTGAAAATGTCATTTTGCTAGTAAATGTTTANTCAGCTTCCTCCACAGCCACCTTTGCACCCTCCTTCAGAGGAGCTCCACACAAGAATGCTCTTCTTCCAGAAGACAGATAAGGCTGCTGCTCCTGCCAAACCTGCTCCTTCCAACGGGGCACAGCAGGAGGGAGCCAAGTGTTGCACACGCTCCACCGTGTTCCCTCCCGTGAGCTCACGAGAACGTCTGGTGAATATATCCTCACAGGCCCTGTGGAATCAAACTGTAATAGCACTGAAAGGCCAAAAGCCACCTGTTTAAAAAAATAAACTGACAAAACCCATCTACAACTAATTACTTTATTCTTTACAGCTCCTTTCTTGCTACCTCTCAGCTGTTGCCTCCGATTTGCCACGCGCTGCGGTCAGGAACCTGCCGCTGCCGTGCCTAGCATGGGCATTTTGTGAGGCAGGGCAATAAATACTCCACAAAGAGTTGGGATTACCATGCCAATTAAGCTCACAACTGATTTACAGCCAGAGCCACTGCCAGATAGGAGACTTAATAAGAGACACAGCAACCGATCTCACAGAACGTGCAGATGAGGCAAACCTGACTATTTGTTCAGCATTTCAGGAAAATAAACCAAGCAGTTAATTTCACTCTAAACAAGTAAAACAGAGCCAGAATTTGCTGACATGGTTACCACAGGTCTCAAAAAGAAACAAAACCCCAACATCCCAGAGCCTGACAACTGCTTCCAGTTCCAGCTCTGTTCCATCACACTGTACTGGAGCAGCTGGGAGCTCCATATCTAAACAGCATCCCTGCACACCTATCAGCCATCCTCACCTTTCTGTCTGCACTACAGCAAGCCACAGAAAACAGCCCAGGCAGAGCAGAACACGCTTTCTCAGACTTCTTCACCCCCTTAAGGCATCTGTGTGTGAACACTCCAAAAGCAGGAGGAACGACAAGGCAGTCTAACCCAGAACATTATGTGCACTCCAGGACCCGATTATATCCCATGAAAACATGCAACCACTGATTTAGGAACATCCAAGAAGTCTAATATTTGCTGGTAATTCCATTATGCAAACCTTTCATTTTGGTTTCAGCATGGTTTTCCCCTCCAAATGTGAGCAGAAGAGCAATTCTGGCTTCCATATAAATAGTATATACATAAAAATGGCAACACACCTAGGAGAATAAAATTTCCTACAGACATTACACATAAAAGACACAGTTTTCTGTATCTGCTTCACCTCACGCAAAAAAAAGTAATAAAGAGTAAATAAGAGTAAAAATAAGAGTATTTAGAAAATAAAATCTACGTTCTTCTAATAGCCAGAGTGATTAAGCTGATTAAGTTCATATCTCAAGAATGAACTTGAGAAAGGCTTACAGGGCAGCGGGGAGCGAGTGAAAGTTCAACTGATAAAGCAGTTCCCAGATCAGAATCAAAACCTGCAGTTGTGAAATCCCAGCGAGTTTAAAAACAGAACACAACAGGCTCTGACCTTTGAAAATTTATCCAATCTGTAAAAAGCAGATAAGCCTGACAAGAAACTCGAAGCACACGGAAGGCGAGAGGCTTTCAGTGAAGATCCTGTGGCACTACTTAGGAGAGACTCCTCCTGCAGCCATCCCGAGGATGCAGAGCCCAGCACAAGTAGGCCAGAGACAGCAGGACTGGCAGCCAGAACTGACGCTGTTTTACCCCAACTGTGACTCAAGTTTAAACAGTGGTTTTGAAACCAGCTCGCTCTCTATGGCCACAGGCAAGTCTTAACCACTTTGCCTCAATTCCCTTACCTGCAGAACACAAATAATTACACTTATCTGCCACCCTGAGCCTCGTCCAGCACTGCTGGGAGGGCAGGCAGCTCGAACGTGGACAAACTGTGTGGTAACTGCCAGCATCTGCACAGACCGAAACCGGGAGTGAGAACAACTCGGCTGCGGGCTGACAGCACCCTGGGGCAGAACCTTCTGCGTGGCAGCTGCCTCGGCACCCGCACCAGCTCCCCGGCTCCGCGGACCCAGCGCTGTGCCCCAGCCTGCCGGCAGCCGGGCTGGCACCGCCCGCCCACCCCGGCCCCGCTCTCCCCGGGGCTCGCAGCTCCAGCCGCCGCTCCGGCCGAGCCCTCGGCCCCTCGCTC
>VYZU01056865.1:58362-118612 GCA_013401355.1 Ceyx cyanopectus | reverse complement strand
AGAGGAAGGCACAAGAGCACAGCCTGGGGCTGTGACCTCACTAGACTGACTGACCCGGGGATCTGCAGACAGGATTGAGCATGCGGGTGTCACTCTGGCAGAGCCAGTGACATCTGCAGGCAGGTTTCCATGGAATTGTCTTGAGGCTCACTCCCTGCAAACCTTGTGTCTGCTTGGTAGGACTTCCCTGAGCCATCACTTCCAGCTTCTTTGGGGGGGTTTATTGCTTGTTTGGTTTTCCTTCTGATACACAAATCCCTGTGCCTGCATTGATGGAAATTGCTTTTAACCTGTGTTAATGGGAGGGAAAAAGCCACTTGTTATGATTTTTCAAACTTATTTAAAGGATCCTGGGTTCTCTGGGTTTCAGTCAACATTGTAGTCTGCATCTTTGGTCTGTGATGAGGTTGATAGGTGCACAGTGGCTTTGGCTGGTCTCATCTGGCTTCTGCCTTTCAGGAGACAAAACTTACAGTTTGTTATGTCTTTCCAATTCAATAAAATTTCACAAGAGGTACAGTAGATCAATTAAGCTTTTCCTTTGCCTCGTCTCAGCAGAACCAAGTGTGGTGCTGCAAAAGCAGGATGGTGCAGTGCTAGGGAGCAAGAAGGAGTTTCTGTTTGGGTCTAAAGACAGTCTCTGACAGCCTAAACTCAAAGTGGTTTATCAGTCCCTCAGCAGCAGGCAATGGCACAACTTGGGGAGATACTGTACAGAACTGAGTGCTTATAACGAGGTATTCCTACTAAACTCTTTAAAAGAATATCCAGTTTTTGACAAGAGTAATGTTTTACTATGTAAGCAATAGCTTTCTTCCTCCCAAAGTCCTTTCATAGGCAAAACTCCCACTGCCCCAGCAGAATGAAGACTGAGCTGATATTGTGACAACAGCTCAGACTCTTAGCACATAGTATTTAAGAGTACATTACTCGATTTAAACGAGCAGCAGGTTATTGCCAGTATGCAGAGATTTCTTTGCAAACTCCTCTGACTTAGTTCACACACTCTCCCAAGATGGTATTTTTTCTGTATATGCTGCTGATGTATCACTTAGGTGCAGTGGTAAACTGAGGCAGGGGGCAACTAAGTACCCAATTCTATCCCCAGTACGTACAGTGAGGGTCATAAAATGTCATTTGGTAGGACGTGTTAAGGGTGGAGGATCATGACCTGCCACTGACATATAATATCTGGGTTGTGTTAGTGGGAAGAGCTTGCCTGTGCATCCTGCACTACCAGGTTGGCAGTGTGTGTGTTTACAACCAGGGATCCTCCAGCTTGTTAGTGGTGGGCTCCCTGGGACTGCACTGTCAAGCACTGCTGCTGCAAACCTGCACAGGTTCTGTGGGCAAAACCACTTACCTTTGACAGGAGGAATGCAGCCTTACTTCGATGTGAGGGTGACCCAGGAGAAAAGATGCTGAAGTGCTCTTAGTGAGATTGGTGCTCAGGGCAGGACTCCGGATACCAGGTGGCTTTGACACGTTTAAAAGTGTGTCCCTAGCACCGAGGGCATCTCTATGTTCCTTTGGAAAATGTGTCCTGGCTTTTTAGGGCAGTGGAGTGGCCTGGCTTAGATAATGTGGATGAACTCTGGAGGCTCTCTGCTGTCTGTGCCGTGGTGAAGGGTGCTGCTGCTGAAAGGAGGCAACCCAGGAGCCAGCTGAGCGCATGGACACGGAGGAGACCTGTGTGTCCGGGCGGATCAATGCCGGGCGCAGAATAATGCTCTATCTGGACAATCATTCCGGAACATGCATCTCTTTCTTCACATCTGACTGGTTATCTATTGCTTCTCTTCACTGCAGTCTGCTTGTAAGGCTTCATAGCTTTTGAAGGTATAAGAATAGTGCTCTTTCTTCCCCCCCCCCTTTCTCTTTTTTTTTTTTTTTTTTTTTCACTTGCCTTGAAGTAATCATCTATATTTAGGTCAGTGACATGATGAAAGATGTTTATGTGTTTTTACCTAAAGCTGGAAATTGCCTTTCCGGATATCACTGAATGGAAAAAAGCTAATGGAGCCTTGTTGTGCTTTCATTGCTTTTGCAGTGGTATTCTTGTTTTAGGAGTATGGCACGCGAAGCATCCTTCCCCACTGCATAGCTCTCAGCTCCCTCTGCCTCCTCTGCTGGCTCTCCTGTGAGGAGAAGGGCAAGGGGAAGGTCATAAGAAGTTGTTTTATTCTCTGACTACCTGGAGCAGGCATCGCCAGCTCTGCCCTATCAAGTAGAAAATGTGGCACTGATAAATCCTGTCCGCTAAGGAGCTGAGCCTTTTTAATATGCAAGTGCTCAGTCAAAGAAAGTAAACAGACATCTCCTTCTGCAGGGAATTACTAGACAAACGTCTCCCTCCCCTTACCCTCCTTCCTTCCTCCTCCCTTCCATTTAAGTGTAGGAAATTCTGCTTGCTTTATTTGATAAAGAGGAGGAGGGGAAAGCACATGTACTGAATCATGGTTAAGCTGCTGTCTTCTACCCCAAGACCCTTCAGTCTAGATGTGCTTCATTAGTTTGATAAGCAGACACCAAAAAGGGGGAGGGGTGTGGGGTTTGCATGAGGGGATCTGCCTAGGGGCTGCCCGGAGGTTTAAGAAGATGAACTGCTAATGATGTTGAAGCTGTACCTTTTTGGGACCTTGGCTCCTGGAGGAAAAATGGGCCCTTTTCACTAATTGTGTTGCGCTCAGTGGTGTGATGGAAAGGGACTCACAGGGGAGCGAAACGGAATGACTATCGGCTGGGCTCTTCCCCTGAGTATCCCCCTCTCTGCTCCTCCCCCAAGCCAACTCCTGTCTCTTTAGCAGGGTATCTGGCACCAACTCATCCTACATAGCGGGAGATAAGATTAACAAAAAAGAGATTAAATCGGTGGGTCATTTATTTGGACAGTCTGGCCTGAGCCTTGCAAACTAAACATAGATTTTAAGGAATGCTATCCAAACTGGCAATGCAAGTGTTTTGATTAATAGCTACCAGATAGACCATGAACCTTGGACGTGGCCCCTTGCGTGTGCAAGCACAGGATCTGAGAACTTTCAAATGTTACTCGCTCTAATCCTGCGCCAGCCCTTTTCCTCTCTGGCAGGTAGGTGTCCAGAGCTATGGAGCAGTATCCCCACCCTGCAGCAGGCTGTGCAGGTTTTCACCTGAGGTGCTGTTGTGTGTTTCTGGGTGTCTTGTGTTTCAGCAACTCCCTGTCACTCAGGTGCCACCCCAGTTGAGACGGCTCCCATATACGCTCGTGGAGCGCTCAGGCCCACGGGAGTTCAGTGTTTCCTGTCTCCTGCACCAGCATCTCCCCATCTCAACTGTGCCTGGTGTTAAAACTGGCAGCGTTACAGCTCATAAAGCTTGGCCTGCTCTGTGTGTGTTTTGGGATGGGGTGGTTGGTGGTGGGCAGACCACCGACAATGCCACACTAAGGACTGGGAGCCCCTTTCCAGGCTTCTCCTGCACCGCCCCCGTCAGCCCTGTGTTGGCTGGGTACCTCCTTCCCTGGGCAAAGGAGCCAAAGGCAGCCGTGGGTGCTGCTGGCACTTTGGTGCCTTCTCAAACACTGGTGGGCACAGCAAGCCTGAACCGTGCAAATTAATGCTCCTCTTGGCTCAAAAGGGGTCTTTTTAAGCTGAAAGTCCTTTTAACCTGTATATCCCTGCCACAATCGATGGTTAGCTGCTCAGCTACAGACAGGTGGGAATCACTGGAAAACCCATTCAGCAAAGGAGACATGGGTGGAACTTCAGGAGGCAGCTGAGTACCTGGGGGACCACACCAAACACCAGCTCTCCCCACTGTCAAGGGAAAAGAGAATAAAATTTGTAGTGTCTCTGGAGCACTTCAGCAGCACAGGAGCAGGCAGCAGGTTTGAAGCAAAAGGATGGTTTTGTTTTGCTTTGTTTTCTGCACATCTACTTAAAGTGCAGAATTCCCTGCTGCACACTGTGGCAAAGGCTCTGTGTAAAAGGAATAGGATAAATCCATGAAGGAGAGATTTGCAGTTGAGGACCATTGTGCAGGATCAACACTCTCTGGCACAGGATGCTCTTAATCCTCTGACTGCTGGGAGCTGGGAAGGATCCCAGGGGAAGGCTCACTCTATACCCATCCTTGTTCATTTTGCTCTTTCCCTAAGATTGTGGGGCAGGATGCTGGGCTAAGAAAGCCTTTACATGCAAGACCATTGCATTACACTGATGGAACAATGGTGGGGTGAACGCCTGTGTTGGGACGTGGTGGGATACTCTGAGCATCCCAGGCTGTAGAGCAGAGCTTTATGGAAGTGCTGCTGGTCGTGAGCAATCCCATATGTGACTTCCTCGGCAGCCCTTTGATGGGGATGGTCAAAGGAGGAGCTCTGGCAGACAATGCAATAAATGCTGATGTTATGTGTGTTGTAAACCACTTCACAGAGAGAGGTGAACATTTCCCAGGGCATGGTGTGGCAAGACTGAGACACAGACTGTTTGAAGTTGTAACCAAGTGTTTCTTTTCGGAGATGATTTAACATAGCAGGCGACACAGGCAACCACGACAGTAATTTCTTAGTCCAAAGGTTATTTGGGAATTTCTGCCCTCCTTCCACACTGTTGTCTCCTGCCCCAGCCACATGACTGTCCCCAGCCACTTGGAGAGGGATGGGTCGGGGCAGCTGGTGGCAGCTTCCACCCGACCACAGTGACCTCCTGCAGAAAATTCTCATCCCCTTGCACGGCTGGTCCTTCCCTCTCATTCAGCACATGTTGCATTGATCAAAATCCCTGCTCTGCCAGCTCCCAGCAGCAGTGATGGTGCGGGGAGGGGTAGGATCACCCCCACTCCCATGAGGTGCTGGGCTGTCTGTTGCCCTAGAGAAAGCACGCATCGCATGGGGTGGTGGAGAGGGAACCGCGCCTTGGTCCCTGTAATTATACCCATCTGTTACTTCCCTGTCGCCGCTGCTGCCGCCCAAGAAACACACAAAGCATCACAAGTGTGATTTAAGCCCCTGGAGAATACAATGGCTTCATTTGAACGAGCTGAGCTGGCCTCTAATGCCCAGCTTTTACTGGCCCAGTGCTGCATGCTGGGCTGTTGAGGGCCTCTCTTTTACAGAGACATCAGCTCTCCCCGCTCCGTCATTATTGACTCTCTGCCTTTTTGTTGCTTCTGCCGCTGTTGTCAGACTGGAGCAGAGGGGACAATGTCAGAACTGTTCCTCCTTTCCCCATCAAAGTGACTGGTTTGGGAGTTTAGTGCCTTCCACATTAATGGGACTGGCAAACTGGTTTTGCATTGCAGTCGCTCTTGCTTTCTGTGCCCTCTTGTCATTGCTGTTGACTCATCAGGCTGAAGTGTCTGGGCTTAATTGAAGCAGTAACAATGCAATCAACATTTCTCTCTATTTTTATCTGCATCTCCCCCTCCCCTCTGTTTTTTTCTGCTGCCTGATATGCTATTTCTGGGGCCGAGGGCTTGGCAGCCATGCAAAGGGTTGCACTGGGAGAGGACTGAGCCACAAATGGAGCAAAGCCCACTGAAGGTAACAGTGGGTTCATTCTTTCTCCCAGTGCTACTGGATTCCCCACATTAAATTCATCATCCTTGCTGTGCTCTCCTTGTTGCCTTCCCCTGTCATCCTTCCTGCGGTGTGGAGAAGGCCTGTGCAGAGGGAAGTATTTCTATAGCAGGGCTGTATGCGTGCACCTAATTATAATCAAATTAGCATAACCCTCTTTGTTTAACAGAGAGTATCCACCTCTTTGCCTTTATCTAAGTGATGTGGCCAGAGGCAGGGAGGAGTTGACTGGTCTTTGTGAGATCTTTAAGAGGTTGATGGTGAAGACCCTAGCTTGTTCTGAATGCCATAGCTTTCACCCCTTGACTTTAAGAAGAGAAGAGAGTGCCTCAGCCAGCCTCATGCTCAGGTGGCCACTTGTCCTGCAGCAGGTGACCAACACTCACATTTTCAAGCACAGGTCTGCAGCGATAGATAGATGTTTGTATGTAAGTAGCCTGATCGATCAGGGATGTGAATCCTGGGAGCAGTAATATGTTTGTCAGTCAGAGGTGCTAAGAGCTTGGAAAAATCCACCACTTTTCCTCAGGTGCTTAAGTACAGGCTCTGAGACGTGGCTGCTCTTGGGTGAGCTTTGAGACCAGGGCTGGAATTCAGGCATCACTGCCGAGGGTCCTGCTTTGACCAGGACTACCAAGGGGCCTAGTGTGGGAAACGTGTTTCCTGGGAGTGAGATCAGGGACAGACCACAGCAGTCAGCTTCCACTGGCTTCTTACACTGATTTTCATTTCCTCATCCCTCTCTCAGTGCAAAGAGCATCCTGCCTGTGCCAGCCTTTACTTCCCTGCAGCAACAGCCAAAGAAAATGCATCTGCATGTCATCCAGTGTGCCATCCAGCTGTAGCCAGCAGCTGAGTCGGGTACTTAACAAAGACCCCTTAGCAGAGAGTCTGTGTCCTTTTTTGCTTCCTCACTCCTTTTTCCATATTGCTTCTCCAGTGCCAGGTTTTTCCAGGGACAGGCAGGAAGCATAGAGCTGGGGGAGTGAAGCCAGGGCACAGGAGCTGGGAGCTCTTAAGCTTCTGTAAACATGTCCGCTTAGGGGAAAAGGAGTGATAGGAAGCAGGAAGGTATAAGAAAGAAATTGTGGCCATTTTGTAATAAACAAAGTATCAACACAAAGTGCAGATTTTTCGGATCCATCTTTGAGAGTTGTGATTCATCTTGGGCCCATCATGGAGAATTTCTGATCCATGGCCACTTTCTTTGCACGTAAGAGCATTTGTGGAGGTGTTAATGTGCTTTGCTGTGCAAACTTAGTTTTGCTGGGGTGTTCCCAAGTGTCCCTAAAGCAGACACACAGGCAGGTAGACCCAGTGAGACAGTTTGCATTGCAGTGTGTGACTGTAGCAATCTGGTGAGCCCTGGTAGAAACTGAGGAGCAAAAGAGGTCTCTGAAAGGATGGGTTTGGACCAGCCTGGCCCTGTCTAGCTGGTATTGCTGATGCCTGTGCCTGGAGGGTGCATGGCAGTTTGGGTGGTCAGAGTAACAAGAAACAAATAGATCTTAGAAGTTTTGCATCTCAAAGGGATGCCAACAGGCTTTAGAATGTATTTTCATCTGAAATGGAGTAGGGTTGCTATTGTTGATTGCAAAACCCAAGATATCAAGAGGAGAAAGCATGGGAGAAAACTGTTTTTTCTTATGTCTTGGTGCAATTAGCAGCATGCACGTGTAGTTGGTGTCTGTGGTTTTTCTGTGTAGTTGGTTCATTCCCCCAGATACATGTTGAGTCTTCTGTGAAGCAACAGCCAGCAGAGAATGATCTGAAAGTATGAAAATGTCACAGCAGCTGGAGCAGGCATCTGGGTAGGTGAATTTATTGAAAGTATTTTATACTCATGTCTGGTAAATGCCTAGATTTCAGGTTGACAGAGTCTTTTGTGGTGAGACATGCCTCTTCTTTGTGAGAACCACACCACCCCGAATCCTCTTTCCATCACCTTTTTAGTGTTGTTATTGGAATGCTCGTCTCTGTTTTGTAATCTTTTTCACTTTTTTTCTGATACAAAATTAACATATTCTTCTCCTTCCCTCTCCCACCCTGCAATACAGGGAACGACTGCTGCTTTGTATCAAAACCAGAATGTTTTTCAGGGCAGTACATGCAGATCTAGACCTCTCAGCATTGATGCTGTAATCTCTGCTGGCATCTTCAATCATTTTATGTCTTCATGTTAGACTTTGCATCACCAATATATATACAAAGCTCAAATTGTGTTATCTAGAGAACAAATGATTTCAAATATTTTTGAAGGGTGTGCAAGAACTAGGCACTGAGGGAAGGCAGGCATGAGGCAGCTGACTTTGTTAGTACCTTTCTTTGTTGGCATGAGCCCAAAGTTTTAACCAGCTCTGTCCGTGTGTCTGTCCCTGCCTTCTGCGTTCACCTTTGCTGGCACATTTGTGTGCCCTGTGGCTTTGTCTATAGCCACCAACCCACTGGAGTGTCTCTGGAGCATGCCTGGCTTTGGGTCGTGACCGCTCTGGTGCATCCCAAGCACGTCTCTTGTGCCTTGCCAGCTGTGTGGGGCTCTCTGAGTCGGCCAGTGTGCCAGTGTCTGCCTCCCTGCACAGTCCTGGATTTTCCCGGCCACCTGCCCGCATCTCACCCCTGCCTGCCCACTGTGTTTGGCCCTGGCACGGTACATGGGAGGCTTTGCATGAGGCGGAGCTGGCACCGCAGTCAGTGGCTGCGCTCTTGTTGAGATGGAGGCTCCACCAGTTCACTCTGTCAGCCTCACAGTCACTTGTACCGGTGAGGAAGAGCTGTTGCCTTGGTGGCTTCACTGAAGTGAAATAAAATGCTGGTTTGAGTCAGTGGGAGTGGGGATCATTCTCAGATGTCAGCTCCTTAAAAATGGCCTCAGTTGAAATATATATAGAGAAGGAGATGGATTTTTCTCTTACAGGAGGGGCTTGGTGTTGGATTTTCCTCCCCAGATCCAGGCAGAATGCTGCACTCTGAAGGGAAGGTCTTTAAAAACAAAACAAAAGGCAGCTGTCAATTTAATCCAAGCTCCCTGATAAAATTCCAGCAGAGTTCCTTTTTTTTCAGAGATGAAATAAGAACCCTGACAGGCCCTCTTGACTGGCCACATAAATCATTTGTGGTAATTGCTCTGAGAAGGACGAGTGCCTCTTAGGTGCAGGGAGGGGAGAAGGTGCCCGCTACAACTGCACAGCACCCCAGGTCCCCCAGCTGGTGGAGACCACTAGCCCCCAGGGCCAGGGGACAGCTCCCCGAAGCAGAGGCGGGTGCTGCAATGGGAGAGAATGTGCTGCAGAGGATAAATAATAGGGTTTCCTGTTGCCTTCCCTTTGTTGTTGGTCCTGCTTTAATCGCCCTGGAGGGATTAGGAGTTGGATGGGGGATTTGGGGAAAGGAGGGGCTGAGAGGGAGGAGGGAAGGTGGAGAAAATGAGATGGAGGTGAGGGGAAGAAGTGCGAGATTGATTGAAGTGACTAGCATTTAGTGCACTGGCGGCACAATTTCAATTAGCTAATATCTCCTTGGGTCGGTGCATGACTCTGCACGCTCCGTGTCGCTCCGATTGGAAGTGGAATGGCCATAAAGAGCCCCGGCGCCGGGCTCTGGTGTCAGCTGGCCGGCTGCAGCGATGCGGGAGGACAGCTGCTCCAGGAAGCCACAAAGCTGCCCTCGCTTTTTCCCTGGGCAGTCGTAGAGATGGTGATAATAAAATAACAGAGCTCTAGAGCAGCGCTGCAGGAGCAGCCGCCAGCTGCAAGGCAAGCGAAGAGGGTGCTGCTTAGTTCGCCCCTTCGCTTCCGTGGTGGACGTGGCAGGGGTGTAGTTGTTACTGGATTGAAGATATGTCTGTAACTGCTGCCATCAAAATGATGTTTCCTTAACTGCTCCTTGAACCACAACACATAGCTGCAGCTAACAGATATGCAAATTATATATAAAGTAAAAGCAGTACACACATATGAACAAGGGGGCTGAAGGCAGGGGGCATGGAGGACCAGAGTGGGAGCCTGGAGGCTGGGCTTGTGTTCCTTGCTCTGCCACTTGGCCATGGTGGGCCCAGCTCCTCTCTCCCTCGGAGCCTGGCTGGAGCAGCCTTTACAGCCTGGGTTGTGTGTGGGGCAATACGATGGCTGGGCAGCAGGGCTGCATGGTGGCAAGAGAGCCTCTGCTGTGGGACACAGCAACGTGCTGGCTCACAGCATATTGCAGCAGTGCTACTGTCTCTCCGTATGAGCCTGTGCCCACTGCCGTGTTGGCGAGTCACAGGTTGCTGCTAAGGGCTATTTGAGAGGGATGGTTCTGAACTACAACATGCACCATTTGATTCTGCAGCACCCACTTATTTTGCCGGTGTCCACAGAGGAAGCCTGATTCCAGTGCAGCGCCAGAGCTGACATGGCCTCTTTTCCTTGCTGCAAACAAGCTGCTTTGCCAGTATTTCTGACATCTCCTTCCCTTCTTTCTTTGTGGGCATGGAGCCCAGCTGCTGAGCACACGCTTCAGCCTCCCTCTGTGCAGGGCCCTAAGAGAAAGACTGAAAAACAAAGGAGTGCAGCCAGCGTGGCTGACTGGCAGCTGGAGTCTCCCAGACAAGTTGCTTGCACTGCTTCCAGCAGAGTCTCTAGGCTGAGAAGAGGGGATAAATGTGTGCCCACTGTGCCCACTCTCCTGCTGCTGGCTCCCAGGTGCGAAAGTACCAGGCCCCGGGCACAGCACTTGGAGCCAGCAGCATCCTTTTTCTCTTTGGATTGCCTTTTCCATGCTGTACAGCATTTCCATTCCTCTCTGTCCCTAAGAAGTTGCAGTGAACACACAAGGATTTGCCACAGTAAATTAAATATTTTTTATTTTTTATAATATGGCTCCTAGGCCATAAGCCCTGAGCATGAGCATGAGCGGGATAGTGTATGGCAGCAAAACCACAGAGAGATGGCACACGACCATACGCACGTGTGTGCTAGGCGTGTGCAATCCCTGATGGACTCTGTGTGAAAACAGGCTGTGACCCATGGAGTCTTTCAGTGACCCTCCTTCCTTCTCAGGGCCACAGCCTGCAGATGTTTGAGAGCTAAGGTGCAGCAGTAGAGGAGGTTTCTGTGCCTGCTTGTCATCCGCCCCTGGTCCCAGAGTAGCTCCCCTTGCAGCAGGAGCAGCTTAATCATTTTTGAATCAGCTTGTGAGCTGCCAGAGCTCAGAGCCCTCAGGCTCAGGGAGCCCTCCTGGCCCAGATCCACCTGCAGACAGTGGTGGGTGTGCTGAGAGTGACAGTTAGGGACAGCGGCTTGTCCTCCTAATTATGAGGAGGGAAGCAGCAATTCCCCTTTAAGGAAAACTGGGGTGCAAAGATATAAAGGGCTAAGGGTGAGGAGGAAGGGACGTGAAGTGCTTGGGATATCAACCCTTGTGTTAGCAGTGGCATACTGCTCTCTAGTACAGCGCTTCTTGCTTTCTTAAACCCTTTGGTTCATGCTAATCAGCTCTGCATGAGAAGCACATAGTGTTTTGCAGATACAACATTCAGTTTTCTGTTCCATTTATTCTCCCAAATGCCTATATTTTTTTCTCTTTCTGTTCTTGCTACTTTTTAAATGACATTTCCTGCTGTTTAAAAATGAACCAGAGTTACAAAGCACCTAGCCTTTGAGGTGAAGATGTTAAGAATCCTAAAATGGAATAAAAGTATCTGCATCCACACCTTATTTCATGGTGGGTCTCAGTTTTAGGGAAGCTGCTGACTTGGTGGAAAACATGGCAGCTGCTGTGCAGAGTGACAGGGATGATTTCCTGCGCTGAAGCGCTCGCCAGGGGAGGTGATGAAGCCCTGGTGTTTTCAGTGAGGACCATTCCCTCGAGAGCCTCAGTCCCACTCTGCAGCATGGTTCTTCAGTGCTGTGGGCTGACACAGGTGAGCTGTGCTTATGTGGGACCCAGGGGGTGATCTGTCCCCACTCCCTGGCGCAGCCCCTCACTGAGGACTGTGTTGTGCCCTTTTGTCACAAGCATCCCTCCCCAGCTCTGAAAGGTGGCATGGTTCTGATTTCTCTGAAAAGGAAAAGTTGGAGGGTGGGGGAACATAGGAGTCCCCACTTGGAAAAGAGAGGAAAGTAAGCTGGTCTGGAGAAAAGGTACAGCTCTGCTTCCTGGCTGTTCCAAACAGAACCCCAGTGCCAGCTGCAGGGTGTTTCTTCTCTCAGCCGTTACATCTGCTGAACACAGGGATGCTACTTTGTAGGATGGTTGTCCAGAAAGTTGGACTAAATCCCTCCATAACCTTGGTTGCTGAAGTCAGTGTTCCCAGTACCTAACAGAGAGCTAAACGCAAAGTCCTTTGTGAATGCAGCTCTGGGAAACTTTGGTTGAAAGTATGGAAAAATCTGCATCTTTTTTTTGCGGGACAAATGTGTGGTCATCTTTGTTTAACTGATTGATTGGTGCCCTTGGAGCGCCTCTGAATCATGGTAAAGATATTTCATTAATTACTTGATTTTAAAATAATCTTATTTGTATCTTCTTGTAGAATTTTCCTGGGCTCTAGTTTGCACCGAGACACTTCTGTGAGGGGTGCACAGGAACTGTGTGGGCAGAGAGAATTTAACAGAACATTAATAGATACCAGCAGCACTGTAGATGGGTGGCACCAAAGGGGTTAATGCAAAGCTGTCCACACATCAGTTACAATGGATAGCCCTCCATGAGCAGTGACATTTCTGAGGCATCAGAAATAACTCCCCTTCTGCTTTTGTTTTTTGGGAAGGAGAAGCAGGGATCAATGGCTTCACTGGAGCATGTGCAGTCAAGGGCCAGCCTCACAGGTTTTTGAGTGCTGCTCAGGAAAGAATCATGGAATCAAGTAGGGTGGAAAAGACCCTTAAAATAATTGAGTGCAACCATTAACCTAACACTGCCCACCACCACCTATGTCCCTCAGCACCACATCTACACCTCCAGGGGTGGTGACTCCACCACTTCTCTGGGCAGCCTGTTACAATGTTTGTCAACCCAGAAGACATCAAGAAGGTGGTGGTAGATCTCTTCTCTGTTAAACGTGCTCCAGACAAATAGAAACATGTAGAAATTTTTCTTATTTCTGCTTATCTTATTCTACCCAAGACCTAAAATTAAGCTAATCTCTCTTTCTTACTTCTCATACTGAGACATTAATGTTCAGAGGTTCAGTGTGGCTGAATCCTGCCACTCTGGAGAAGGAGGCAGGTAGGATCTCTGGTTGCCAATGACTATTCTGCAGACTATTACTGGAAGAGTTCATTGCTCTTCTCCTCAAGTGTACCGGATTCCCTGTTCTTGTGAATATCCCCTAACCTGATTCAGCTAAAAGGAGCAGATTAGGAATGAGTTGCTGTTTGTACTGTTTAATCCTTTTCCTTTGGACTGCAGTGGCATAGCAAATACTTGAGTTTCTACACTGGATGATTTGAGTGAGTTGTCACTTCTTGCTAGAAGGCAATGGAAAACAGCATCGGAGCCATGTGGGGGAGATGGAGCTTTGCAGTCAGAGTAGCTGGATTTGGAGGAAGGTGACTGCTTGCTGGCTGAGAGGGCAGGATGCATGCCCCGTGCTCAGAGTGAGCAAACTGCACCAGGTCCAGTTGCATTTCAGGAGTTCCTTGACCATTTCTAGGGCCAGATCAGAAACAGGCACCTATCTTCAAATGCCCCGGGAAGTTGGCTCTTCAGTACATTGAGAATAGCCTTCAGTAGCTGTTACCCATTAAGAGGACTGTTAACAATCAGCTCAGCTCTTGATGTTTCAAGCCTTTTGGGGTGGCTCAGATGGAGCTTATTGGAGGGGCCCATTTGATTCTACTTAGCTACTGTCTACCTTACTGCTATCTTTTCAGGTAGAACATTTAGCAATGCTTTCTATTCCTGAGCCTTAGAGGTAATGATTCGCAAGGGCTGGTAGGATCCCAGAGGGTGCTTGGATACCCATGTAGACATTAATAGCAGTTGCCTACATAGAATTATAGAAGGGTGAAGAAGTGTGTGCTCCAGGCTGAAGTTGAAAGCTGCCCATAGAGACTAGGACAAGATTTTGGATAGTCAAAGCTGACTCCTATGGGATCTACAAGCTGTGCAGGTGAGTTGCAGTTGCAGTGGGGACCCTCTTTTATTTTTTTCTGGACAGCACTGAAGGTGGAACTGAGAGGAAACATCACTAAAGGCAACGTTATATGTGCTGGGGGTCAGACAGAAACATTGCGCTGGCATTAACCCAAACCCCAGTCTCATTTTTAACCTCTGCTGTGTGAAATGCATAATCCAGGGTTATCTTTTACTTAAATGTAAGCAATTGCTAAGCTAAGTTTCCAGCTGTGAATTCAGCTTACCCTGTGACTGCAGCACTTGGATGCTGACACACGTGTGCGTTACCAGCTGACATTTGGAGAGCCAGATTGATTGGCTCAAACAGTAATACAGAGATTTATTTGAAGGGTTGTGTAGGTTTTTGTGGAGCATCTCCTCCATTCAGGCTGTCAGTTCTGCCTTATAAGCATGTCTGAAAGGTGGCTGTACAGGTGCTGTTTAGATGCAACACAGCAGAATTATCATTTGTATTTAATTTATTTACATATGTATTAAAATAAAGTTTAAGGCTCATTATATAAGGTCACCTGTAAGCTATGGCTCTGAGAATAGCCTGGTTTGTTCAGGGTGATATACTGGCGTTTCTCACCGCTCCTCTGAGGCCATGCAAGGTATTAAAGCAGAAACCCTCTGAATCTAAATGGTGTTTTAGCACAAAATATTTCATTCTGTTTCCAATGGCATGTCTCTTTCATGATGGCACAGAAATGTCTGTAAGGTGTATTTCCACCCGTATCTCCGTACTCAGGTCTCATACATTTGTACTCACGAGGTGCATCCACTTTGTTCTTTCTAGCTTAGATCAAGCAGATTTTATTTGAGCGCATCTCTGGCTGTGTTATGCCTTACACCTGAATAATCAGGAATTCAATTCCCAATTAGCTTGCCTTTTGCAACTAAAATCCTGTTGATTTCAACAGTATAGTCTGGTTTAAAATACACAGAGAAACTGCTCTCCCAGTACATCCCAGGGGGACCTTGTAATCTTATTAGATGCACCTGCTGCCATTTTATTTTAACCTCTTGGTTTTTCCCTGCAGTGTAATGAATTCAATATTCCTCTGCCACAGAAAACCTTCCCAAATGCACTTTACTGTCGCTGATAGCAGAAATGGAATGGCAGCACCTCCATCCTCTGCTGCTGGACCTGGGGCAGCCGGGGATCACCTCCACCTTTTGCAGCTGCCAGCAGCCCCTTGCCAGACCCCACAGCACACACGGGCGCTTGGAGCGTCCCCAGCATCTGCCCAGCCTGGGATGCTGGTGACAAGGCTCCCCTTGGCTGGGGCCGGGCAGCTGGCACTGCAGGGGGTTCCTCAAAGCAGGGTGGTCCTTGTAGGCTGCAGAAACTTGGCTCTAAATCTTTTCCTGTGGCTGTTAAATAAGTAAGGAAACAGGATATAAAGTGCTTTTGCAGGTTCTGGGTTGTGGGGCCCCTTCGCTGCTGGCTTCACAGCTGTTACTTCTGATCAGCTGGGCAGGCACCATAGAAATGTCCGCTTTAATAAAGAGCCTTTCGTTTCAAATTCGGTTTAGGCTTTACTGGTGAGAAGGGGGCCTGCTGACCTTGCAATCTCCCGTGTCAGGGCTGCTTACTGAACACATGTAACTGCCTCCCTTGCTGCCCTTAATGCATGTGCTGCTGGAAAGGGGTGTGGGAAAGGGACAAGGTGACCAGCCTGAGTCCATGGATCTGGGGTCCCATCCTGGATGGTGGGTGTGAGAAGATGCCTCAGGAGGAGCTTAAGGGCAGGAGAGGCCTGTGGAACTTTACCCCAAGAGACTCTTTGAGCTTTCATCAGTCCGTGGCTCAGGGACTTCCAGAACCACCGGTCACGTCTCTGTGTTTAATTAGAGGTGTTTAATTAGCAGTGGCCCTGTTCGGATCACGCTCTCCTCTAAGCCCAGACTGTGCCAAACTTGATAAGGCTCAGTACTGTAGTGCTGCCACTTCTAAGTCTGGGAATAAATACACTGCAGATTTGACATCTTGGCTTGAATCCCTACTTAGGAGCCTGACATGGTGGATCTGAGGTGGGCTGAGACCTGGGTCTTGACTTTGGGGCTCAGGTAACTCTCTGCAGCTTCAGATCTGAGCCGGCCCATGAGCTCTCAAAGGAGGAGGTCTGTTCCCAGTACCACTCTGCTACCACGAGGCATCACTGCTCACCTCCTGCCCTTCTCTCTGCCATCCCTGGCACTGCTGTCCCTCAACATCTCCATTGAAATCCCCTCACCCCAGCTCTGTTAGCAGGAAAACCACAGGTATCCCTGTAATGTTTTAATTGCTTTTTGTTGGTCTTGTGAGATCATGGAAAGGTAATTTTTATTGCCCTTTGTTGGTCTTGCAAGGTCCAGGAAAAAAGGTCTCAGGTGTTACCTGAGACTTGGAGAGGAGTAGCTTCTTGCAGGTGCCATTTTTTGTCAAAACTCTGTGGATTAGGGAAATAAGAGGAAGAATAGCAATTTTTACATTTTTCAGTCACTACTGCAGAGTAACAGGCACAGGTATGAATCTATTCCCGGGAAGCCACCAGCAGAATTTGTTAAAGGGCATGAGATGAAGTATTTGCAGCAGGTCGAGGTAAATCACGTTGGGAAGGAGAGAGGGAAGGTCCTTGCAGATGCTGGTTGCTCAGCCCGGCAGCACCCAGGGCAGCCACACGGTGGCTGTCCCCGGGGCAGCTCGCGAGGCTGCAGGGTCTCCAGGCACCATGCTGCCCGCCACTGTTCCAGGCACAGGAGAAATATTCCCCTGTTCGTGTGCTGCCAGCAGTGGGGTGCGCACGACACCCTTGTCCCCCTGTGCGTTCCTGTGGTGCAGGGGCAGCGGAGACCTTTCCGTGCCGAGCCCGGGGAATTTGCCTTCCTTTTCCATGAGCATCTCTGCTCGAAAGCATTTGGGTTTGGGGTTTTCTTCCCTTCCCTTACCAATCCCTCATTGTCAGAACTTCAATATTTTCTGGAAACATGTAATATGTCTGGCCATTTCTGTCTGTTGAGGAGAATCGACGTGTGGGTTGTAATATATATTAATTCCCCGGAGGGACATTGAACTGTTTCCTCTGCCCAGGTGGAAAGGGATAAACACAGCCACTGACATGCTGTTTAGTCTGAAAATAGCCCACTGAATGCATAATGAAGAGCCTCCTGAGGAGTTACTCTGCATGTTAAAATGGTGTTCAGCAGCCTGTGCTGTCACACAACATAATTTGAAGATGAATGTGCATCCAATCAGCCTACCAATAGCTGACTGTCACCGTCTGGCCATTAGTATTACCTGTCTACTCAATGGCAGCCACATCTCTGGGAAGCAAGAAGTTTGTCGGTCCCAAAATATGTCTTACGTGTGAATGAGACAAATGAGGAGCTCGGTGTCTTGGCTTTGTGCTCAGCGCCCATTTCAGGCTGAACAGCCACTTGGCTTTAGCTGGCGAGGACAAAGGAAAATGAACATTTTTCTTCGGTGGGAGGATTTCTGAATGATCAGGGGAAAGAGCACCCCGCGTCCTTTGTGAGCCTAATGGAGGCAGAGCGGCTGAGGGTCCTTCAGTGAAAGATGCTGCGTCTTCTGGTGCAGGCGGTCACTGCCTGCACTGAAATAAAAATTGCCAACCTTGATCCTTTAAAATGCGAGCCAGTGTCTGAGCAAAACGGCTCGCGTTGGAGTCAATTGACAAGTGGCTTCTGCTGTTTAATTCACACCCGAGTAACAACACTTGCATGAATGATATGTAGACACCACTTTTGTCTGTGAGCATTTGACAGCAATTAGGGCATCACTCCAGGGGCAGAACATCATACTAGCACTGGAGTGCTGTAGGAGGAGGTTAGGGTAAAGAAATTAGCCATCTGTCTGGTAGAGACTGTATCCTCCAGGAGGCAGTTAGATGTCAACAACAGGCAAAATGTTTCCATTCTCATTGTCCTGCACTTCAGTTGTACACAATGGCATGAAAGGCGCACAGAAGCCCTATTCACTTCCAGTTACACAGAGGGCTGCCACCAGCCACCCTGACAAACACTCCCCAGCAATTGTAGCTTGTGGCAGCTGAGAGCTGCTCCCCTCTGTGCCGCTAGCAGAGACACCTGGTGATATTGGATGTCCCACCATGGAACGCTGGGAGGCAGGGACATAGGTGTGTTTAGCAGTGGCAAACGGAGTCTGACTGTAAATGAAGAGGCAAAGTGATTTTTCCAGCCCTTCACTTCAGACGGGAGGAAGCCAGTGCCGGCTCCCAGCACAGTCCTGGGCTGCGAACCTCAAACGCGATGCGGTGTCCAGAGCGGGATAGGAGCAGGTGGATCTGATCAGCACCACGTGGCTTGTTTATCAGCTCGCCTGGCATGGCCCATGCTCTGCACCACTTAAAGCAACGCATCCATCAAAGCTGCTGCTTGCAACTCTGATTTAAGAAACTCCTTGTCACCAGGGACAGTCACTGGTAGATTAGTCCAGGCGAGGGTTTAGGGAGCGTGTGTTGACATTTGGTCGTGTTAGTCACACTGAGCTACGCAGCCAGAGAAAGCTGCCAGGTCTCTCACTGTCTGCTCTGAAGGACTGTCTTTATAATTTCTGCACAGGCATGTTATTTTATTTTTTTTTTTTAATTTTTTTTTTAATAAACCCCAAGCAACTATAGCATTTTCCTCTTAGGACTCTCAATCTGATAAGCAGAGTGCCCTTGGACAAGCTCCCAGCTCGATGGTTAAAAAATTCAAGTTTAGGAGCAATTTTATGAGTTTATTTTTACACATGTCTGTGTGTCGATAGAGAAAAGCACTTGTGGGAGAGCAAGGGGCAGAGTAATGTGTGTTTTCACTATCTGCATTGGTTGGCTTCAAAAGGTAAATTATCAAGACCATAACTTGACTCCAGACTACTGCCATTTTAAAAAACAGGTCACAAATAATGCTGTTCAGGATCTAGAAATGGAAGCACCTCTAGCAGCTTTCCTAGTGTGCAAAGAAAAGCACATGCAGTGGCAAAGGTAGGATTCGAGTCCCCTGGTGTGCCCCAGAAAGCAGTTGGTGTCTCCCTTCCTCCAGGTCCTTCAGACAAATTCTGGACATTATATTAAGTGGAAGAGTGAAGTGAAATTCAACTCTTGGAAGCTTCCAAATTTCAAGTGAGACATGGCACAGCAGCATAGCTAGTAAGTCCTCTGCTCCCTTCCTGGACTCTCTCAAGTCTTTCTTGCAAGGATTGAACATCAAGAGTTCACTTTTCTCAAGACTGATGTCTGATATCCTCCAAAACTTACTTTGGGCTATAGGCTATATACTGTGGTCAACTGGACTGGTTTTGGACAGATCTGGACCTTCCTCATAGGAGCACATGGCTGATGGCAAAACCTTTCCTTACTTTAACAGCAGGGAGAGACCCTATGGATAAAACATAATTTAAAATCAGTGGTGCGTATGCACATCTACCTGCCCAGCAGATGGTACCTTAGGTAGACTTCTCAGGACATCCCAGCAGATGTCCTTCCCAATCTTCTTCCTCCAGCCAAGCCAGTCCTTTCCTCTTTCATAAAGTCCCTTTCTGAACTTCCTTTTTTTTTTTTGTTTTTGTTCTTGTTCTCACTTGATTTGTGTGGAGTCCTTTCCAAACCATTTGTTAGCTGGCTAGTGGTAGGCTGTAGGATCTTCAGTGCTAATAATGCAAATTTTGTCTTCCAGCATACCCGTGGTTACTAACAGATGGTTTGACAGGGCTACTTGTTTCCTTCCTGGTTGCTTTTCTTTTTGTAGTCTTTAATGAAATTAGTACATTTATGTAGGAAGCTTTACAATAATGAGGTCAACTTACAGTATTCATAAATTTTAACAGAGCAGATGCACTTCTGTCCCTAGATGGATCAACTTTTCCAAAAAAGCTCTACTTTCTGGAAGTTCTGTTCAGTTTGTGCAGGGGTAGTTAAATGCTGAGACATCAGCAAAGGCATCCATCTGACTCTGGTCAGAAGGTTGCCTTTATGGGAGTGTCACTGGACAAAAACTGGCATCAAGTACTGCTGGATAAAATGTAGCTGTTTTCTCCTCTAGAAACTAGTGACTCTTCTTGAAAAATGTGAAAGTGTTTTTGCTGAAAATTGGAAGATTTGTGTGAAGTGTTCTGTTTTCTAAGCACTTTTTTCCTCAGTATCTGGCAAAACTTATTAATTTTTCCCCTGAAAACAGGAACCTGTTGTGATGAATGTTACTCAGTTGAAATAGTAATTTTCCAGGGGAAAGAAGTCTCAAAAGAAACTTTTAAAACAGTCCCAGTATTTAAGTACAACTCAGCGTTCAGGTTCTGCCCATCTGTGAAAGCACTTTGTGAGGCCATGGTTTAGAACTCCTGTCACTGTTTTCCCAGCCAGCAAGATTGCACGTTGCCTTTTCAGTGCCACAAGCTGAGGTCTTTCGGTGGTCAGAGGTGGTGAGGGTGGATCATCCGTTCTCCTCCAAGATGTGAGCTTCGTGGTGCTCCTGGCCGTGGCTGGGTTAGGGAACAAAGACCTGGTTAATCAACCTGGCACAGGGATCACACTGGGCTGTTTCTGCATCAGGTATGAAAGTCACAGATTTAGTACTCCCGTCACAAAAAGCCTCTGCTGAGCCATTCTCTCAAAATTCACTTTTTCAGTCCAATTTGGAGAGGGGGCAATCAGATAAATGGCTGGATTTCAGGGCTGGAGCAGCCTCTGATCACAGGCAGATACGTCTTTCTTACTATTTACTTTGCTCTTCCACCAGCGTTTTGGGCCTGTTAAGGACTTTGTCTTGCCTCCACAAGCTGTATTTGTCTCTCTCGGATCTCTAACCTGTGGGTACACGGTGGGGGTTTATTAGCATGGTAGGAGCCATTCGTTCCTATCATGGTGTGAGGAATAATCCAGCCAGAAGAGACCACAGAGCAACCTTGGTGGTTTCCTGTGTGACTAGCCAAGGAAAAGTGACTTGTCAGCAGACCAGGCACTTTGGAGAACAGACCCAGCACTCACGGGAGGAAGAATCTGATGGCATTGTGCGTGTTCACCCTTCAGGCACTGTTTCACTTGTGCTTTCCAGTTCAGCAGTGTCCAAGGTGACAGAGGGAAGAATAATAAACTGAACTGGTGTCCGGTGGGGTAGGTATGCTGGCAACATTTAACTGAATAGACATTTATCCTCCCTATCCAGGATGGGCCCAAAAGGTGTAAGATCTACAGTAAAGTAAGAGTAAAGGTTGGTAGGGACACCTTCTTCTCACCCAGCTGTTACAGTTTAATTCTATATTCCAGTAACCATCAGCACCTAAAATGAGTGGAGGGCTGATGTTGTGAAATCCTCCAGCCTCTTAGAGATGTTCTCACTCCTTGGTAGGAAGAAGCAAAGGAAGCAAAAGATAAAGTGGACAGTAATGACAGCAGAATCCACAGTAAAAAATGGGAAAAGAAATGAAAGGGGAAGGAGAGAAATAGATATGACTTGTTTCTTTTTGTAGTATGGATTAGGTATGGATGTCTCTCTGCAGCTGCCGCTATTGCTTCCGCTGCTGCCACCATTATTTATTATTCATTATTTTAGCACAGTGAAGGAGCAGTATTTGAAATAAACTCCAGAGCATGACATTTGGTAACAAATGATTTTGAAGACTGTCCCCCAAAATAAAGTTATAGATGCGTATTTCAAAGGCTATATAGATGGAAGATCCCACTGCGGACGAAAATAAAATCAAACTGGTGTGCATGTGGGTCTGTAAATAAATGCTGGTGCTTGTTTTTCACAACCATACGGCTGCTGGACCTTTCAGTAACCTCAGCCTGACCACAGCACTGCATAGGTCTGTCTTCTGATGCGGGTACTTATTTAAAGGCCTGTACCCAGTGATTAAGGACATCTGCAAACATGAATAATGAGTGAGACTTTTTCAAAACAGGCAGGTCAGGGATGACCTTGCTACTGCAATGGGACTTTAAGCTGTCCTGTCCCTCCCAGCACCTCAAATTCTGAAATGGCTTCTTCTGGGAAACCACATTTTCTACTGAAAAAGGTGGTTAGTAGTTGGTATAGAAGAGTTAAAAATGCCAAGCCTCAGAAACCTATTTATGCAATTTTCACAGCGTATTAAAATGACAAGAGTGGAGACTTTCTGAGAGGCAATATTTTGTGAAAGTCAAGGCATTTTGGTGACAGCAATAGTTGTGTGTTACAGGGTCATTTGCTGTTGTCTTTCTGCTTGAGATCTCTGGTGTCTCAAGTGGTTGACTTTTGTCCAGACTGGTTCCTACAGTACAAATTCAATTTGGGTCAGTGGACAAGAAGCCAACGCAGAGCTGGTGTGAGAGAGAGGGCCACGTGTGTGCCTGCATGTTAAGTCCCTGCAGACAGACGTTTCTGTTGGAACAAAGGAATGCATTGCAGCTGAGAATCCTGGAGCACTTTATGCACGGCTGCAGGCTACTGTTGGACAGTCAGAGAGGGCAAGGGTGGGCCATGTATTAAAACAGGGAGCTGTTGAGAGTGGGTGGAAAGTAGTCGGCATAAAGAAGCATCTTGTGGAAGATTTGAACAGAAGGTTACTGTGGCTTTACTGCCACAGAAGGTATAAATTTGTTCTTCCCCTCACCCTCAGCTGGCTGCTCCTTCCCTTTCTTAGCATTGAAGGTGAATGCTGCAGTAGAATTCCTTTGACAGTTAGTGTCATTTAGTGTCACTTAGTGTCACTTAGTGTAATTCCTTAAAATAATTCCTGAGAATTCCAGTGCCATTTCTTCATGGAGGATTGGTACTCAGTCCCTTAGGGTCCCACAGCAGCCTGAGAAGTCTGTGGTTTGTTCTGCGAAATGAGGTCTCTGAGTGACCCCAGAAGCAGAGCTGCGTGTGGACAGCAAATCCAGCTAACGTTGTGCTGTGGCTACCAAGGAGGCGGGTTATCTAACAATGAGGAACACAAGGAAAAGGAATAAAACCTTCCTCCCAGATCTCGGTGCAGTCCCTCCCTGCTTTCCCAAATGAATCCTCTTAAGTTTCCACAGACCATATACGTGGTGGAGGGAAACACTTGTAATTTGTTGTTTTGTAGAAGGGTGGTTCCCTGTGCCCTTGGGAAGAGGCCTTTGCTGAAAACCAAACAACAACAATTTTCCCTTCAGGAAGCCAAGGTCTGTTTTTTGGAAATGTACGTGTGCATCCATTCCTTTTGGCGTGGCCTTTGTGCAAGTGTCCAAGAACAAATTTTGCTCTAGGAGTGATGAAATGTATGCAGAGGAAGTAATTTGACTTTGCAGATGGTGTCTCAACACACCAGAAATGTTATCCCTGTTGGATGGATGTGTTCAGGAGCCAATAGTGGGTTCTGGCCAAGCAAAGGGCTGCATACTGGATTTCTTGATTTCTAGAGCTCGAGGTAACTACTTAAATACTGGGGGAAAGTCTTTAAAAATGGTATTAGACAGCAAAACCTTCTTCCCTCTCTAAACATGACTAAATACCATCATAACTTTTAGTTATATTGGTAATGCTAGAAAGAAATTTAATAGCTTTCTACATCATTCTGCTTCAAGTTTCTGCCTTCCCAGTGTTCTTCATGGAAAATGGTGTCTCTGCTGTTTATCCCTTCCTGGACCTGGCCATGTACAAGCAGAGCAGCAATGTCATCACACCTTGGGATTTTACGTGTTGGTTTTTGTACCAAGACTTTGATTTCTGGAGTCAGGCGGTTGAATTTCTCCACAGCATGGTCCTAGGGGAGGGGAACTGGAAGTTTAACTTTCACCAATGGTGCCCTACTGGCACGAGATGCCTCAGCGTCATTCAGGTCTGAAGTGCTGTCACAGCATGGCACACACCATGGGAAGGTGAGAGATAGGTAAGAAGGTGTCCTGAAAGCTTCTGCAGCTTTAGGGAGCACATGGAGGGAGGATAGTAAAGCAGCACCTTGCTGCACATGCAGGAATGTGATTTCAAGGGTGCTGATGCTGCCAGTTCAGTCTGTACCACGGGCACGTGTTAGCCTTAGGCATGGAGCTGGCAGGCTTGTGGGTGATGTGGTGACAGCTCTGCTGGAAACTCTCTTGAGAAACTTCTGATGGAGATTGTCAGGAGGAAGCTTGTGCGGAAGGCAACCTTCCCCCTGTGTCAAACATCAGAATGGTTTTACCTCAGAGAGGCTCTGAGGATGCTCCTCTAACAGCAGCCATCTGAATACAAGACCATGGGTAAAGGCTATGGTGAAAAACACCCACCACCTTTTTCTTCTGTAACTAGTTTTACTTCCTTCTTTCAGATGTGAAAGAAAGAGCTGACAGAGAATGCCTTCCCTACTCATAAATGAGATTTCAATACCCGAAGAAGTTGACAGTGTCCCTCTCAGTCTTATATTCTGACATTGTGGAAGGCTTCAACTTAACCCTGGTAGTTAAGCTGTAATTGTCTGAACTGAGCCAGGGGGAAGCTGGTGAAAAGTGACACATGTATCTTTCTTTTTTTTTTTTTTAAATGTCACTCATCCAATTGGCTTTTAACAAGAACACTCTCCAGGCCGTTTCTAGAAGGACCTGTCTGCTAACGGGCATATATCACAAAGTTCTTGATCACCTCCTCTTCCCAGGCTTTTCATTGTTTGTTAAGGAGCATTAATGTGCTGTGAGATTCTCTTGTTACAGTAATTCCTGTGTGTTGGTCTAAAAAGTCCTCCTGGGAGCAGCCCCGTACAGGCTGAGAGACGGGGTGGGTGATCTTCTCCGTCGCTGCCTTCTTTGATTCTGGTTGTGCACGACACCTCTCTAAACAGTGCCCTTAGAGAGCTCTCCTGGCGGTAAAGCTCTAAAACGCTGGGATTATCCAAGGAGAGCCTTTTTAGCTCAAAGTACATCACATAATAGAAAGTGTAGACAGCTTAACCAAAGCAGCAGGTTTGCAGTCTGAGCATCTGGAGCGTCCTCAGGGGACTGTGGCTTGACTCCCATCATCTGCCAATCAGGTCATGGCTTGGCACAGAGAGATTTTGGGATGGCAGCACATTGCTCCATGGAGCTGTCACCACCCTGAAGAGCTGCCCCAGGAGAACAGGCTGCTGAGCAGCCTTTTACAGACCTCGACCCCTCGCCTCCTGGAGTTCTGCTCATGGGAATTCTGTAGGGTTCCTCCATGCTGAGGGTCTCCCGTTCGCTGCTGGGCTCTGCTTCCTTCAGTGAAGTCAGCAATACATAAGCTGGTGCCAGTAGTGTAAGTCTCTGACGCAGCCTGAGAGGCACCGCAGCTCCTCTGGCAAGCAGCGCTGCCACAGGAGCAGCCAAAACCAGCCGGCTATGCCAACCTCAGCCCCTGTCTGGACATCGTCCCTTAAATCCCCTGTCAGTGACTGAGCTTTGCCCAACATCGCAGAGGTGCCCGTAACGAGAAGGCAAAGGGGTGCCTGGTGGCATGCAACTCTAGAATCACAGCTGATGAAGAGGAGGCAGCTGCTGTGGGAAGTGCAGAGCTCTAGGCTCCCAACAGCCATGGCGGATTCGTGAGGTTCTGCCGCTGCACCTCGCCCAGCTCTGGGAGTAAGGAGAGGGCTGTCTCAGGATCCAGAAAAACTGGCACTGTCTGGGCCACAGCAGTGGGGCCACAGAAAATCCCCTGCCTTTATCCAAGAAGCCTGCTCTCCTTCTCCTGCCTGCTCTTTAATCTGTTTTTAGTAACATTGCTCAAAGGAAGCAAGAGTCAAATAGAATAGAAAAATTTCTTTCTTCCTTGTTCTGCTCTGAGTTAGATTCTTGCCTGTTGGTTTGTTCAAGGGCACGTGAACAAGGAATGCAATTCTGGGCTTGTTTGGAGGAAATGTCTTCTCTGAGGGTAAGTGCAGCATGCTGGCTGTGTAGCTCCCTGCATCCTGTCTGCCTTGCTGAGGTCTGGGCAGCCTGGTGAGATCCGAGGACCTGTCACCATACTGGCCCATCGTTTGGGTGGGGATGCTGAGGCGTGAGGCAGGGGAGTTGGTTTGTCCAGAGTCTGGACTGTGAGTACATCAGATTGCCAAACCCCAGCCTTACGAGCAGTTTTCTCGTGTGTAGGGTTAATAGAAGCACATTCTGCACTTTTCCTAAGACTGCACCTACCTACCTACCTATCCCCTCTCCACCAGGTAATGACCTATCTGGAGGCAAAGAAATTAGTGAGACCAGTCAGCTATAGGCAGGGTGGCAATGGTGGCTTTTTGCTTCAAACCAGCTAATCTTATTTAGATTAACAAAGTTGCTTTTTTTGGTATCAACAGCGTGCAAGACTTTAAGGCCACAGTACTTCCTTACACAGCTATTAACAGAGCACTTTGTATCTCAGGGAGCTCTTCAAAGAGGTGTGGCTTGTTTACATTTACTCCTTTTTGATTTTGCTTCATAAACATCCATAGCTGTCCTGTCACTGAGCCAGAGAGGTGTGCTCTGGCTTACTCAGATTACTTGGACTACACAAAGCATTCCCAAATCTGAGATGAAATTCAGTCAGCTAGACATCACTTGAGAGAAAATGGTAAGATAGTGTAAGAAAGCACTTATTAGCAGAAAACAAGAGCTGTTTTTGCAGCCTGCCTTTTCATTATCTCTGTAGAGGGTGGTCCTGGGTCACATCCATGCCTTAACTGTGGTGAAGCATAAGGGCCTAATCCTTCAGTGCACTGTGGAGCCTCACTGAGTTAATGCAGGCCGGTGCTTTACAAAACACTGTATGAAGCTCATACAGTCGGGACATCCAAATGAGATGCTGCAGAGTAGCTCTCCGTGAGTCACAGTTGTTCCATGGCCTTGTCTTCCCTGGGTTTCTGTGGTGGTGGTGGTGGTTGTTTCTTTCCACCTGCTGGGTGATTGAACGCAAGCAAGGCAGCATGACTTGGGCACATGGCTGGCATCATCTCATGGGGCCACCCTTCAGGTGCTCTCCTGACATGCTGATGCTGTGGGTCATCCACTAGGATGTCACCAGTGACTTAGTGAGAGAGACAGTAGAGGTGTGAGTTCCCGTACTCAGGTTAATTTTTAACCACTTCAACTTTTATCACAAATTCACCTCAATAAATTCTCCCCCTGAGTAACGTATTTCTCCAAGACTGAGGCACTGGGTGAGGCTGCAGCCACCCTAGAGATGCTTGCTTGGGAGCCACAGGAGTATCAGGCAAAATAGCACTTAAAAACATAATCGTAGAATCATTTGGTTGGAAGAGACCTTTAAGATCATCAAGTCCAACCATTAACTCTACACTGCCAGGATCCCTAAACCATGTCCCCCAGCACCACATCTACATGGGTTTTAAACACTTCCAGGAATGGGGACTCGACCACCTCCCTGGGCAGCCCATTCCAATGCCTAACCACCCTCTCTGTAAAGAAATAATGGGCAGGCAAGGCTTGTAGAAAAGGGATTCTCTGTGTTCCCTGGCCCTGGAATTGACGCCACAACCCACATACACATTTGGCTTTTTTTAAATGGAAAAGAAAGCCTGTGTTGGAGGGATGTTCTCTTTTATAATCTATCTCTTTTGAAATGGATCTGACAACTGTTAAAATTTTTGAAGGCTTCAGAGCAGGAGGAGATCTCTGTGCTCCTTCAGCAACGCTTCGTGTGCGTGCGGTCCTCTGCTCGCCCTCCTCAGATTTCTCCCCCTCCCACCTACTCGTGAGCACAGGCTTGGGAATGGGAACACTCTGTATCAATTCAGTATTATCCCAGCAAGAGAAGAGCCTCCTCTATTGCTATTTTTAGCTCGGTGGGTGCACCCTGCCTGCCCTGAACTCAGTACAGTGAAGTGTTTAATTCAGGCTCCCCGCTCATTTAAAAGAAGGCTGTTGAGCACTCTGACCACCACAGCTCCACTTTTACAGCTGGCCGTAAATTTCCGAGCGCGCAGCGATATCTTTAGCTTTGACTCCAGAGATTTCCTGTGGAGCTGCAAGATGCAATCCTGCAAGTGCACTACGGCTAAATATACCCTCTCAGGCTGACACGCAGCCAAACAAACAAGGGCAGTGTCAACACGAGTTTTTTCCAGTGCTGAACGGGTTGAGTTATTCCGGAGAAGGTGGAGCCTAGTTCAATTAATTGGGCAATTAAGTTTGTTTTGGCATTTGAATATTCTTTGGAACTCTTTCTGCTCCAATCTTGTTTGTATTCCAATAGAAAAGACCGTACAACCTACATTGCAGCGTGGCACTCCACTTTGACTACTGGGTCTGTTGTGGGTGAAGGTTTTCACCCTCTAGGCGATGACTTTAGCTTCAGAAGAATGTTGTAGCTTTTCACTTGTACTAACCAGCATGGCCACAGCCTTTGGGAAAGAAGAGAAAATTAATTTTGAGGCAGTCTAAGATTAGTGAGGGAAAATAACAGTAAAAACATCAACGAGACCCACAGGACTGGCTTATTTCTCTTCCTAGCACCAGTGCCAAACTGGTGCTGCACACTCAGAGTGATTCTTCTAAGTACAAGCTTGGGAATGGGAATATATTTGCTTCCTGAATTTTTAGAGGTGACTATATTATGATGTAGGTGTTAGCAGTCAGTGCGCTCCTCTTAATTTCATTTAAGACGCAGAAGGCATTTTTGGGCCATAAGACATTTTTTGGGGGGGAGGGAAAAAGCTAATTAGTCTTTCTGTCTATATATCTTGATTTTACCCTTGTAAATCTTTGGTCATTTCCTCTTGTGAGCAGCCATGTCTGGGAAGATGCAGCATCAGGCCTTCCTCATCTGCAGCTGCATTTGGTCATTGATCGGTGTGAGCACAGTGCTTTGTGGATTTCAAAAGGGAGGTTTTTGCTAGGTGAGCTTTAAGTAAGGCTGTCACTGCACTTCCAGTCACTGCAGAGAGCTAAGAGATGGAGGTTCCCACTCTGCTGTGAGAAGGAGTGGGGCAGGGGCACTCCAGGAGCTTCCTACATCACTTCTCCCAGCAGCTCTTGGAAGGCTTGGTGCTCTGCCACAGCTTGTGCCTTTGATGGTTTTAGTGGCTAGCCAAAGGAGCTGGAGTTTGCTGCAGGGTTGTTTCTGAGAAGCTGGGGAGAAAAGAATGGGTTTATTTATGGTTGTCTTTTTCCTGGGCATTGTCACTATACCTTTCTTCAGGTGGTGGTGTGTTTCTGTTTTTTAAGAGAGAAATGTCTCATCATAAGCAATGAGAACACATGCTACTACCTCAGCTCAGAGTAACAGATGATCTTGGAAAGAAGCCAGCAAAGAAAACATGCCACTTACAGTTATATAAAGATAATAATGCTAATTGATGAGGATAGGGCAACAATGCACTTTGCTAATGTGTTGTGCTTGTTAAGGAGCTGATCTTTTTTTCAGTGACAAACTGAATGCTGAAATCTGCCCGTTCTGTTGCAGTTTGAGTTGTCTGATGAAGTTAGGCACATATCGCCGTGGTGGCCACAAATCACAAAGCATTTTGAGAAGGTGCTGTGTTTTACTAGGGTGCCCAGGTGTTCAGATAACAGTTCATGGAAGCGGGAGCTCCGCAGTGCAATTGCCGGAGATGTCCGTGAGGTGTAAGCAATGCAGCACTCGGGGCTCCTGACGCTTCTGCTGCTGGGTTTCTCACAGAGAAAACTCCCCAGGTCACACCCTGACCATTGGCCAGCTCTAAGAGTCTCTAAGTGGTCATTTCCTTATCAGCATCTTCTCCTACCTGCTTCCCAGAACTTGTTGGTCACTGGTCAGTTTAGATGAAGCCCAGGAAGATGCCGGCACTGGGGAGGACAGCAAATCTGGTGGGCACCACAGTTGCCAGTCTGTGTTAGGTGAATGTTTTCATGCACAACATCTATAAAATCAGGTTTGTGGGCATTAGGTTGAAGTACAGTGAAAATTCAATGAAATGTTTTCACTGGGCTGCTGTGGAGGAGCTTGGGTGCTTTGATTTTTGGACACTTGAGAAGCAGAGGTGGGTCTGCAGAGGCTCAAAAAGATTGTGACACTCCTGGTAGTCACAAATGTATTTTTAATTTGAATCATTCTGACCCTAGTTTATGAGCTGGAATACGGCCCAGGAATCTCTCCTCACCTGGTTTTTAGGAGAATATTTGATTACCGAGTTAGCTAACTAAGCAACAGTTCTGCTGAAAACAGTGACCCAGACCTGTTAAACCTGTCTTAAGGAAGAATCATGATTCATTTAGGTGCTTCCTAGTAGGTTCCCAGCTAGCTTATTGAAGTGTTGTAAGTAGTATTGGAGGAAAAGATTTTTAAGATGCTAATGACAGAGTTACAGCTACAAACTAAGGGGAGGGGGAGCTAAACAAAAGAAGGATTCATTAGAGAACAAAAGAAACACTGGAGGCTTTGAACCTAGGAGTCTCCCACACATTAACTAGGTGTACTGCCAATGTGCTACAGATGTGCATTACATGAACACATAAGGTAATGATATGTCTACAAAGGGCTGAATGCATCTGTTTGATGTTTTGTAGTGAATTATATTTAAGCAGGTGGGAAGCTGCAAACTCCCCAGTCCCTCCATATGTCAAGAAATAAGATATTAACAGGTCCAAAGATATCTTCTGTAGTTTTTGTAGAATCACAGCTGACGGCCACACCATGTGTCGGTAAATTGGAGCTCTGCTCTGCCATTGGGAGGTACAGCCTGTGGTGTCTCAGAGGCACCCTTTGCTTTTCTTTGACAAGGGTTTGAGGTATCAGCTCTCTGATTTTTTAATACAGGCAGAGGATAAAGTAGTTGGAAGGAAGGAGGCAACCCGTATCCCTGGAGATTTCAGGGGCTTTCTTTTTTTCATGCCTTCCCAGGTGAATGCTGGAAGGATGCAGAGGAGGAGCGCCAGGAGAGGACAGCCTGCTGAGCTGAAGTGCCCACTGGAGCAGCCCAGTGGGGAAGTGGGAGTGGGGAAGGGGAGGGCACCAGTTTCCAAGAAGGCTTGCAGTCACACTCAAAATAATTGTGCCTGCAAATTGGGATGTAGTCACTGAAATGTGATGGCTGTGCCTATAACCCAGGGTGTGGCAGAAGGAAGCCCAAGCTGAGTAGGTTACACCACAAAGCTGTGTTACGAGAGTTTGCCCAACAGTCTGGTCTGTGCTTCACTGCAGAAAAATGCAATGGCATCAGTATCCAGGATTCAGGGATTCAGACCCAGCCGTGGTCAGGACTGGGAGCCACAGCAGCTTAGCTGTAGTTTCTCTTGTTCTTTCTGAGGAGAGCACGGCTGGGAGACACAGATAAGATGTGGCTTTTGCTAGTGACTTCTACAAAACTGAGGCTGGACCCTTAGTAGGAGATCTCAAAGCAAGAATGGGGGTGGGATTCTGGCGGCTGCAGAAAGATCAGGGTCAGAATGAAAGCACATTACAGATGTATATTTGTCTGTAGAGTTATCACCAAAAAACTCAGGTAAAAATCAGATTCTTCAGATTTTAGATCTAGGTGCATCTGTATAAATTTTTTCTCATGCTATTCCATTTTTAGCTATTGCTTATTGGTCTCTCATCAAGCATTTGAATATAAAAGGTATCGAGGCTGGCTGGGAAGATTTTTAACTGTAGGTTGTTCCCTTTTTCACTGTAACTTATGAAAAAAAATGCAGTAAGGAAATGTGAATGATGGGCTAGAGGAGGTCACCAATAATCTATGCACCTGCCAATCCCATTAGCTCCTTTGGATTTCATACTGTAGGGGCATAAAGGAAATATGGCCTAAAAATAGCTGTCCAACTTATGAAAAGGAGTCAGCCAAACCTTCCTTCAGCTGAGCTGCAGCTGCATGAGCATTCTGAGCAGCAGTAATAGCAAGCTGCAGTGTAGAAGCTGTTTCCTTTTCTCAGGAGACTCGATTTTGCAGCAGATAAAGAATGACAGATGAGACATCTGCCCAGTTTTCAGTTAAAGAACTTCTTATACCACCTAAGCGGAAGCAGAGAGATTCTGTCATCCCATCAGCATTTTAGATACCTGCAGAGCACAGCACTGGTTTGGTGTCTGGGATTTTGAGAGTCACCAGTGCTCTGCCACTATTTCCTGGTCTTTTTTTCAGATCGGCATGTAGCTTTGCACCAGCTCTGGGACAGGCTCAGTGCACGGGGATGGGCTGGCCAACGGGTGTATTAATGAAGGGCCTCATTCTTTGCAAACAGGGTGTTTGCTTCTTTTATTTTTTTTATTTATTTTTTTTTGTAATAACTTCAATAGGACTTTCCCCGAGGTTTGTGGTTTTTCTCTTCCATGTCCTTTTTATTGAGATAATGAAATTATAAGGATGAAAGTGGGGGCAGGGGCAACTCAAAGCCTTCAAAATAATTGCTGCATTTTTTCAGAAGTCTGTAGGCTTCATTCACGTTAGCAGTAGCTCAAACAAGGCACCGTAGTTGAGTGGCAACTGCACCAATTAGCAGCACTGCTGTTGGTTTGTGAATTGCATGTGAAATGTAGAATTTGTCCAGAAGTGCTAATGCAAATTGCTCAACAAAAATGTGCCCTCTGTGTCAAGTCTTTTCACTTGTTCTGACACACGGATGTCTTCCCAGATTTCTCTGATCGGCAGATCCCTCTCTCGGTTGACAGCTACCAGAGCTCAGAAAGTAATGGAAATATTTCTTGTTGCCAGTAGCTGTGTTTCTGCAAAGAGGGCTACAAGCTACCACTGGCACTGGTTACTTGCTCTCCAGTGCCATTTTGATGTTTATTTACAGGATGTTGGACCTCACATTTCTAGAATTAGCTGCTAAAAGCCCAGTAAATGCCTAAGATTTTACCTGCACAAAAGTTCAAAGACCTGGTTATCTGCTCAACAGTCATTTGGTCACTTTGCATGTGTTCAGCATCCTCAGTTATTGTACATGGTGATAACCTTTGTGCCTTGCTGTATGAGGCTGAGTTACAATTGCCGTGGGAACTGTAACTTAGCATTTCCTGGCTTTTCCAGCATATAATGTCTCATCCTTGTATTTTGCCCTCTAAAAGAAGAAGTGGAGCAAGGGCACATTGAAATGTTGGAGTTCTCACATCTGCAGAATATAAAGTAGCATCTGCAGATGTATGCAGATGTAAGTTGTAGTTGTAACTGTCTGCCCTGTGCCAGGCAGCACCTCCGAGTCGTGGTCCTGGTTTAGGAGTCCTGTTTTGCTGGGCTCCCTGCAGATGCAGGTTGTAAATATCTTTCCCCCAAATACTTCCAACCTAAGTGTAAGATAAGAGATGACACAGGGAGACAAACATACCACGGACTACATGGAAACAGAAGAGACTGCTGGACATCATGGAGTCAGGAATGCCTACAAACGTAACTGTACTGGGGCCAGAGTTCAGGATCAGATTGGTGTGGTTTTGAGAATCTGTTCCCCAAAATGAAATCCAGCAGGGAGGAAAGCATGAAAGCACTTCTAGCAAAAATGTAACATGTGGGTCATGATGGGGTGATGGAAAGTCTCAGCAGTGAATGAGACATGATGCGTGAGGTGGCATGTGCTGCAGCTGGATTGGAGAGCAAAGGAGGGGACTGAAATCCAAATGAAGGGGAAGCCAAGGGAGGGCTGCGATGAGAGAGGCAGTACAGTCATGGTGACAGGCAGGGAAAGTGACCTGGGCAGCAGCACTCTGGCTGTCTGGAAGCTGACTAAGATTGCACCCGTCAGGGTGTGAGGGTATGAGAGCCTGTCTGGGACTCTGCAGGGAGGTTTGAGGCAAGGATGACAACCAGGCTGTGGGCTGAGTGACAGGCAAGTAATGGTGGTGTCCACAGGGACTGAAGAAGCAGGAAGGAGAGGAGACCCAGGGAGTAGGATGGGAGCCTACTCTGAGCTGGAGCTGACAGATATCCACAAGATGATCCCAGAGGCAGCACGTTAATTTAGTTGAAACAGAAGGGAACTGGCTGGAAACAGAGATTAGCCTGGGAGTTGCTGGTGGAGAGAAGGTCCTTGAATGTGTACAGAGTGAACTTGCTCAGAGTTAAGAGTGAGAGGGGAAAAAAGATGAGGAATGAGGACACAGACCCATAGAACAGTAGCAGGAGGGAGGGTGAGTAGTGACAAACTAATCCAAGTAACACTGAACAAGTAACTGAAGGTGTTGGAGTCAAGTAGGAGCACTGGGAGAGTGGGACCAGATTACCAGTGGCATGCAGTTGGTGTCACCATAAAGAGCAGACAGGATATGGCAGTGAGCCTGGAGTAAGAGTGCAGAGCTGCAGCCAGACAAGGATGACAGTGAGAAGAGAGAGGGCGAGAGATGGAGAGCCACTTGGAGTCAAGGGTTGTTTGGATTTTTTTATTCTTTTTTAAAAGTGTGAAGATAAAGCCATCTTGTGCTGCGAGGGGAAGGAGTGAGAGGAGAGAAAGATGCAGAGAAGGAGGAGACGGTTAATGTAAAGAAAGATGAGAAGACAGGACACCGTGAAGTCACCAGGAGAAGCAGAAGGGCTGGGAACCACTGATGAGTCCTCTGTGGCCAGGAAGGGAGAGCCAGGCAGGACACGAAGGAAATTATGTGGAAAGAGAGGGAGATCATGTCTTGCTGTGTTAAGTCTGTCATGGGAGAGACTTAACACAGTGCTATGCAAAGGCCTGTCTCCAGTGAAGGCAGAGCTTGAAGAGTGAGTCAAGGGCTGCGGAAAGGCACCTGGGAGTGCTGGTTAAGCTGGCAAATGTGAGTGAGCATTAGGAAGGTTGCAGTATGGGGGGCAAAAAAAGTGTTTGTTGTGTAGGGGAAGTAAAAAAACAACAAAAAAATGAAAACAAACAAAGGAGAAATTTTTTAAAAGGCAAGTTAATTGTCTTTATCAAGGATATCCAGAAACCCTCAGAGAGCGTGAACAAGAGCTTGGTCAGCAAAGGAATCTTAGAGACCTGGAAGTCTAGGGATAGTTAGTACTGCTGAAAGCTGAGCTGAGTTAGCCCTTATAAAGGAAATTAATTCAATAGTGGAGTGCAGTTTTCCTTACCCATGTAAATAAAGGAGACCTCAGAGAGAAAGGGGAAACTGTGTGGAGAAGAGCATGTCAAGGTTAAAGATGACCCAGGCAGAGCCCAATTCAGAACACCTTGTGTCTCAGTTTGCACTTGGGCTAATAAGATTGAATGTCAAAACAAAGGCTGGGTGGCTAATGGAAACACAAAGACCATGTCCAAGGTGGAAGGAAAATCACGTGTCAGGTACTGGAACTTGGTGATCTGGGTAGCCCAGATTAAAAGATCTTAAAAGATCCAGCTCGTGAAATCACAGACCTGCTATTAGTGCCATCCCAGCCACCTCTGCTTAGGGGCAGCTAGTTAATTTCAAACCACAGCAAAGCTGGCATGGCTTTGCTGGGCAGCTGCAGTAGCAGAGCTTCCCTTGGGCTTCCCAACTGCCTTTGGGCCATTGGGCTCTCCATTTCAGACTGAGATGCTACCTGCAGAGAGGCTGCACGGCAAGCACCTGCAACCACCCAAGGGACTTACTCCAGCTCTTTGGTGTCGGACGGGGGAAGAGCGTGGAATTCATGCGGTAATTTGTAGAGACTCAAGAAGTACTGATGCATCTGCTTTGGTACTTTTATCTGTCACACTTCTCACCTGCCAGAGCCCACCAGAACACTGAGGAACTGCATGTACATGGCACACTCTCCCTCTGTGATTCTTATGGGTATGGAGCAGAAAGAAGTCCTCGCTTCACCCGAGTCCTGCTGGTGTGTGATCTTCCTCCCATGAGGGCACGATGCGAGCGAGGTAGGAAAGAGGAGCATTAAAGGAACAGTTGTGCTCTGCAGATCGTTCACTTGCAAAGTGAGTTGTGCCAGGAAATAGCATAAAGATAATGCAGCTTTACTGGGAGCACCAGGGACGTGACATATGCACTCCCTGACCCCCCACCACATTTCTGCTGGGGAAGGAGCCAGTGACAGAGCCAGCAACAGCACAGGGGAGGTCCCTGGAGGTGTGCAGAAAGAGGGCTACTTTGTGAGAGCCCAAAACCTTTACTCCAGTTTTTTCTGTGGATTTTTTTTTTTCCTTGGCAGAAGCAACGACATGGGGCGATCACGGCCCCTTCCCAATTTTTGAAGTAAGGTGCCTTCTGCATGTGGGAAGGAGAGCATATGGCCCACTGTGTTTATTTCTCAGCCAGGATTCTTTCAGGCTTGGCAAATTACATGCTGCTTGCTGAGGAGCAACCCAAGTGCCAAGTTTGAATTTCTAAAAACGAAAAAGGATTTCATTTATCACAACGTAGAGAAAGGGATCTGAAAAACACCCTTAAGTGTGAAAAAATACCTTTTGTTTATGCTCAAACAAAACAACCAAGGGGAAATTTAACAGAATTTCACCTAGACTAAAAACAAATCTTCGCAATCGTCCGCAGGAGACTTCAGGCAGCTTCTGCCAGGTCTGAGCAAGAGCCAGGCTCCATGAAATACCTCCACAACCAGCGAACTCCACGGGGTACAAGGTGATAATGTGGTACAGGCTCAGGCCATTAGAAGGAAAGGGGCTGCTTGGTAATGGGTTAGTGTTTGCTGCTGGAGAGCTCCATTAGAGCATCTTTTTCTCATACTTTTGCTTTTTCCAGGCTGCACATTTTTTCCCTGCATGCAATAGAAGCTTTTCTTTCTCTCGTAGCATTTATTTTTATTGTGTCATTTTCCCTCTGTTTCCCCTTTTCATTGGCCCTGTGCGACTGTTTGTTTAAACCATTCGCTTGCTTTCATCTTCCGTTTTTCTTCTCTCCCCCTGCCCAGGGGCTCTCTAACCATGATTATCCTTAGCTTTCCTCCCTTCTGCTCCAGGATGGACTCGAGCAGGACAAAGATTAAAGCTAAAACCTTTAGGAGGAGAATTTCTAACAGGCACAAGCTTTAGGGACCGGCCATCTCCATGAGCTCAGTTCTTGCTCCACTCCCCAACCAGGTGCCAAAGCCCCAGGAAATTCGATGAGACAGGGCCAAGCTGGCACCGAGAAGGGCCAAGCTGGCACTGAGAGGGCAGTGTCAGCTCCTCTGGAGCAGCCTGATTTGTACCTTTTGAAAGTCCTCAGCTGTGTCTGTGCTAGAAGCTCAGAAAGTGGTGCTGTGGCTGTGGACGGGTGTTGGGAGAGCAGGGACAGTGCCAAGAGGCCAGTTAGGGGCTGGCTTTGTGACACATTTTCAGAGTTCTTGCCCTGGAACTCTGATTCCAGGTGGCTGCTCTTCAAAGAAAGGAGGGCTGCTCCATGCTCCTGCAGGGTGGGAGCTGTACGTGGGAGCACCCTCTGAGTAACCGATGAGCTGTAAAGCCACACCCGGGCTCACCTTGCAGAAACTTGTCTGTGCAGCCATTCCCTTCTGTGGGTCAAGCTGATGTCTTGATGAACCCCATGAGTTCTCTCCAGCAAGAAAAGTATGGAAAATATCATTTCACTGGAGCATGAACAGTGGTGCAAACAGCTTAAGAGCAAGTGAGGTTGCAGAGTTCATCCCCGTTGCAGGGGCTGAGTGGGAGCTTCAGAAGCTGCGTCAGCTGCCTCACAGGGTCAAGAGGGCTCTGTGCGTGCTCAGGTCTCAGCTCCTCCAGGCCAGCTGCTACCACAGTCACTAGCCCCTGCCATACACAATGTGTATGGGCATAGCCTGGCACTTGCCAAGGACCACAAGGTTCACGTCCTGCAGATGACTGAGCAGGTACCAGATGGTAACCACAGCCCTGCAGGAGGTTCTGCTTGAGCTAGGACTTGTAACTCATTAAAGCAAATGTGACAACCTCATCTTAATTTTACACTTCACAGATATTTTTATATTTATATACTTATTTCTCCTTCTTAAAGAAATTTACATAGAGACTATTTGGAGTTTAATTTGGGCTGATCTGTTTTGGTCTCCTAAAAACAATAAGACCAATACAATTTGGAATTACAAGGAAATTAGTTATTTGAGATAAATGAACAGTTCTTCTCAGCACACAAACCTAACCATTATATCATTACACTCTGTACCTTGGAACTAGCTGGTGAAACTGAGGATGAAACTAGATGGCAAAACGGGAGTGAATTCCCCTGCAAAAGTTTCTTCTTGAGAAAGGGGAGAGAACACCAGAGTTGAAAAAGAGGAAACGAGCCAGTTCTAATTACACTGGTTGATGTTCAGCTGCATTCTGTTGGAATGCTGCATGTCTGGATCCCACCAGCGCTGCCCAGGAGCTGCAGAGTCAAACCAGTGTGCCGAGGCAGAAGTGGGTGTGTGGGGAGGCAGGGGCTTCTGGTGCCACCCGGTAAGACAACCACCCTTCTGCCTCACTGCCTTTGAGATGAGCTTCTGACTGTCTTCATATCTTAACCGGTGTTAGAAAAGCAGTTGCTCGCTTGAGAACCCTTTGTTATCTACTTTGCCTCCAGAGATGAAGAAATTAGTCCCTCTAATGAACAAACAAAAATACACAGAAGTAATAGGCTGACAGATCCTGTTTGTTCTATCGAAAGAATAAACTGTATCGAAAACACGGGCAGGAGAGATGCAGGCGAGGGGAGGTGAAAGGAAAACAAATTGGCTGCATGCAGAGGTCTGGTGTCAAACGTCAGAGGCATCTTGTTCGCTCAGATACTCTATGAAAGACCATGGCAACCGGGGGCCTGGGGAGAGGTTTGTAGCCCCTCCCTGAGCCTGGATGACAGAGGAAATAGGTTAAGCAATCGGCTCTGCGGAGCCTGCTGCCGGCGTCGGAGTTGCAAACCAGCATGTTGTGTCCCTTCGCCTTTTACACTGGCTCTTTCAAGGCAAAAAAACTCAAATCAACCCAAAAGTCTGAACTGAATGGATTTGTAATTCCCTTGGTCTATCAGAAGGTACCGTTCTGTGAAAGGTGGCTTTGCTTTGGGCAGTCTGATTTAGAGAGAGGGATTAAGATCCCTGCCAGACACGATCAGTAACAACATTACAAGGAAATAGAAATATTTCAGGGGGAAGATAGGACTGTGCTTTCAGTCTGCTCAGAAAACACCAGGCAGATAGAGGTGGCATTTTACTGTGACATAGTATAGGGAAAAGGAGTAATATTTTTTATCCCAGGAATAGGTCAGAAGACCCCCTTTTTAACATATGCATACATATTTGCACACATAGACATGCAGAATACCTAAAGAGCCCCATGATAAAGGAGCAATGGATGGCAGCCTCCCACTGGCCAGGTGGCTCTGTGGGGGCCAGGGAGCAGCAGCTCAGAGCTGTGCAGAGGTGAGGGCTGTTAGAGCAGGGCTGCTCTGTCTCGTACATAACGGGCCGTTCAATTGCACCACCAAACGGTGTTTATCCAAAGGGCTGTCATCCTTGCAGACATCAAAATGTGGACATCTGCCATTTCTGATGGGTAATGAAATCATCGTGTAAAAATTTGATTCTTCTTTCTGATTTGAATCTGTCTTCAGCTTCCAGCCCTCGTATCTGGTTTTGCCTCCTTCAGTGGATAAAAGAACTCTTTAAAGGATTTCTTCCCCGTGAAGGTATTTTTATACACCATGGTCAAAGCATCTCTAAGTTTTCTTTGTGGTAAGCTAAATGGATTGAGCTCTTTAAGTCACTCACTGGCAGACACTTTCTGCCTCAAATAATTTTTGTGTCGTCTTTTTCTGCTCTAAAATGTAGACGTCTGATGGTGTACACTGTTCTCTAGTATCATTCTTCTAATGCAGTGTGCAGGATAAGCCACCTCCTGGCTTCTATTTGCTTTTCCATTCTTTGTATATTCAGGGATTGCATGAGTTCACATACCACAGAACAGCACAGCGAGCTCACGTCTGATTGTTCATTTTGCACATTAAGACCCTGCTTTTGAGCCTCTGCTTCCCTCAGCTTTTTGGGAAAGGCTTTGTTCTAGATGTGGAATGCCCATCATCTATTGATTTCTGCCAGCAGTTGGCTCGAACGGCTGCCTTTTCCCTGGGGTCCTGCTTTGCCTCCCTGGCCTCCAGTAGGAGCCAAGCCAGCTCACCACAATTATCAGGCTGTGAAGGGAGGGCCTGGTAGGTCCTCCTTGACTGGTCCCTGCCTGTGCTTACCCACACCCAAGAGCTGCCCAGCTCTCGGGGCATCAGCTGGTGGTTGTTCTGCTTGTTCTGAAAGAAAATTGTGTGATTGCTTTTAGCTGGAGTTGGGAGATTGAATGACATACAGAAGGAATAAATCACTACATGATAAGGAAGAGGCATGTAAGATTTGAGACAAAAAGGAGAATAACTTTTCCAGTCCCCTTTGTTCTCTTTTTAAGTCACTTATGTTTAATGTGTCTAACTGTACATATGTGCATCTGCATCACCCCTGTATCTCTGCAAGAGATCCCCTCACTTCAGTTGATCCCTGGAAATACTCTGGGAGGACCCAGGATTTATGCTTCTATTGCTTAACTAAGGATCAGATTATCAGCAGAGGGCAACTCCCATGTAGGTGTTAACTAAGCAGCCAGATACCTACAAAAGTTCATCTTACTGGGTGCTCTGCAGCTATAAACCCTGCCTGGACACATTATGCTGACCTTTTGGAAACTGTGGCTCTTCTTTGGCTCTGTGAGCAGCAGCTTGGCTTTCTCAGTATCTGATTTTGCTCCCAGGGGCTGAGCACTCAATTCTGTCCCTAGGCTGCTTTAAAAGCGGGTGGCTGAGGATGAGGAGACAGAAGGGGACCTGGCAGGTTCCCTGGGAGACTTTGGCAGGGTCCCGGGAGGCCGAGCCAGGGCCAATGCGTGCATGTGAACTCATTCTGCAGCACAGCTGAGTTGGGGAAGAGGCCTTGGCACTGTTCCCCATCAAATAACCGACCTCTTGACTTCACCTGCCCCCTCTCTGAGGACCTCATGGCAGAGCTGCAGCTTCCCAGTTCCCAGTTGGAGCATGTGTGACTCTGCATGAGTCGCCGTTATCAGGAGAGAGCTGTTTGATGCCCGTGAGTAGCACGTGCTGGCTTTGGGTATTGTTGTAAACAGCCAGAGTGAAAAATCAGAAGTCACACAGTACCATCTTCCCTGATGCAACAGGCTGAGAGACAGGCTGAGAATACAGCACCTGTATCCAATTCCAAGGCATCTTGTCACTGTTTTCAGGGACTACATGCCCATACCCTCACTGGGTATGAGCACAGGCCCTCGGGGGAAGGAACTGGATTGGCCCCTTGCTGTTGCAGATCCCCAGGGGATCCCTCTGGAGCAGTGGCAGCCTAAGCTACCCTCCTAAGCTGTGGGCATGGGCTGCTGGGTACCAGCACTGACAGCTGCCAAGGGTGATGGGAGTGGGTTTGCCAGGGTACCAATGAGGGTGGCTGGAGACTGAAGAGGCATCAGTGCCTGTTGGTGGAGAAAGGAAAACACAAAAGGAAGGAGAAAGGGAGGGTGGGGAGTAAGGAGAAGCAGGAGGTCTAGGGGCAGGAATGCTCAGGGTGCAGCAGGAAGGGTGAGGGGGCTGGTGGGCAGCTCAGGAGCAAAGAGCGTTGTCAGTGAAGCCTGGCTGAGGCTGGTTTTGAGGCTGTGTAACCATGTGAGTGCTGCACTCAGCTTGAGTTGCTTGACTCAGTGCTTGGCTCCTGTGGTGAGCTGGCATCTGGGCCTAGAGCAGGCAGGAGTTGTAAGAGGCAGCCCAGTAGAGCCCAGCATTGCTTCTTCCATCACCACATGCATGTACCTACCAACGCACTGCCAGGTTTTATCTCTGTACCAGACCTCCAGAGAGAACAGTGGAAGGAGGATGAGTGAGCACACCCACAGCTGTGCCAGAGCAACTCACCAGCTGTGTTGATCCCACGCCACTGCCCGAACTGGGCAGGGCCTCACAACCCCTCTCAGGGGGTAGCAGCAGCAGTGACAGGGCGCAGAGGTGCTCTTGGTGAAAAACTCTAATCCCAGGTGCTAGGAAGCATTTTTCTGCCTTCAGAAACCTTTTGCCTGGGTTGTTGTCCTGTTTTTGGTACACACAACCCAGGGCTGCTCCCAGTGATGTCAGCGGGGCCTTTCATCACTGGTTGGGAAGAGCTTTTGCCAAAAAAAATGGAAATGAGAAGGAATATTCCAGGTGGGAGGGTGGTGTTCTGGCTTGATGAAGAAGGCTTGGCTTTAAACCTGTTATTAAAACTGGAAACAGGAAGTTTTCACTATGAGTAGGTAAACTCTTGTACCTCGAAGTGACTCAACACACAGCAGTGGAAGTAACACCTTTGTGCTAATCTTTGTAGTTCCTCCAGCTGCTGCACGCAGCACACGGCTCACATCAGCTGGCGGGGTTCCTTTCAAAGCTTTCTTCCTTTTTAAACTCTGGAATTAACTCTCAAGGTAACACGATGCAGAGCAGAGCGCCTCTGTGGCGCCACCAGGCCGGTTGTGTCCCTCGGCTGTACCCGGGGGTGTCCAACAGCCAGGACAGTAGTTCTGTAGCTGTTCTGAAGGTGGCTGGCTCGGTGAGGCCTTGGGCTGCAGCCCCAAAGGCAGCTGTGTGCTGGAGCTTAGCGGAGGAAGCTCTGAGTGATGTCACTTCACAGCATGCCCTTTGGTTCTTGGGTTTTTCCCCCCTCTTTTCCCTTCTAGTGGCTGCAGCAAAGGCTCCATTATTTGGCAGCGTGGCTTTGCTTTTGTCTATAAATGGAAGCAGTTGGCCTGTCTCCCAGTATAATACAAGATAGTCCTGTGCATCGGTTATGCAATCTGTAGCTTGATGGCTTCATCAGAAGTCGGGGGAGGGCCAGGGGTGGTAGGGAAAAAGGCTTTACCATCAGCTCTGCTGGAGACAGCTGATGTCTGCATGTCCCCCAAAGCGAAGAAAGCAGGAGCTCCATGCCAGGGCTGGGTGAAAGAGAGCAGCCGAGGGATCGTTAGTGGGGGCGTTTCCCTGAGCCCGGCTCGGGAAAGCCCCAGCAGCTGCTGCAGCCCTGCCCCTGTGCTGCTCGCCCGGCTTGTGAAGTGCAGTGTGCGGCAGGACGGGGGGATAAATGGAATGAGGAGTGGGGAGAGAACTTTCAAACCAGGGTAGATGATAAAAAGAGAAAGAACCTGAATATCTGCCTTTCAGCAGAAAGCCCTTCAGGGAATATCTGTACAAAGTAGAGATGTGGACAAATTGTATTTTCTTGTTATTTCCTCAGAAGGGTCCTTGAAAACCTGACCTTCTTGCAGAAGCCTTTACTAAGCTACACTCAGGCATTTGGTTTAACCCTTTCATTGTCTGGGTCGGGTGCCAAAAGATACTTTTCTACACGATACAAATCACACACTACTTGACATAATTCCACTGTCAACGAGGCAGATGAATCTAAGCCTCACCCAGGCCTGCTTTGCACAAAGGATCCTAAAGTGATACAGGCCCTTGCCATCATATCCGTGTTTTTGAATGAGTATTCAGCTCTGTAAAACAAAGATGTTCTAATGAGCAAATGTCAAGGCCAGTCCTTCCATGCAAGCAGTACTCTGCACCGCTTGCTCTGGGCTGCTTAGCCCAGCAGAGGTGAGGAGCACTGGTGTCACTGCAAGCCGGTATACATAGAGTCATAGAAGGGTTTGTGTTGGAAGGGACCTCAAAGATCATCTAGTTCTCACCTCCCACTAGCCCAGGTTGCTCAAAGCTCCATCCAGCCTGGCCTTGAGAACTGTTCTGTATGTGCCAGGTGGTCCTGCCCTGCGGGGCAGCTCTTGCACGGCTTTTTGTCTTACAGGCTTTTTTTGTCTTACTCGTCTCCCCCACCCGCGGCGGTCCCGAAGCCTCGCAGCCCGCGGTACAGAGCGCTGGGCGGTGCAGGGTGCGGGCCGAGCCCAGGCTGCGAGCCTGACTCGTGGGGGTCGCCGCGGCGGTTCCTGCTCGGGCACACGGAGCAGCAGCGCGGCAGGGCCTCTGGGAACGGTCCCCATGGGGTCGGTGCCGCCGCTGCCGGGCCCCCCTCGCCTGCAGCAGCAGAGCCGGCCGGGCCGGGTGGCGGGCGGGCAGCGACACCTGCCGGCGGGTGGCACCGGCGAGCTGAGACCGGCGTGAAACCAGGGCCGGCAGAGAGGAGGTTCTGAGATTTTCTGCTTCCCGGTGTCATTTCCCCAGCGCTAAAAGGCAGCAGACTGGGTCAGAAAGTGTCCTGGTTTCGTTGGGGTACAATTACTCGATCGGTTTACTCTTCAGAAAAGCTGCATTTCTGAGAAGGCTGCAGCACCTGATTCACTGACAACAAAGTTAAGACACTTTGTTTTCATTTGTGGCCAGCCATGGTATGAGGGTCTCTGTAGCGATCAAAGTCTTTAGCAGTTTGGAGTTAGCCCAAGAGAAGAGAAAAATATATTTCTTGTCTCCATAATAAGGGAGAAAAAGGTTGGGAAAACTTTACTCTGAAGTTACATATCCTGAATTAAAATAAGCCTAGTGTACAACTTCATCATTTTATTATTAATGAATTGTAAAATGCTCTTGCTTTATCTGTGGGGGCTTTGAACTCCAGGAGACAAGAAGAACCTGACACCTGCCCCCTGTGGGAAGCAGCCCATGTCTTGGTCACAAGCCACAAGCATCTTTCCAAGGACTCTTGCTGCCTTCAAGCTCCAGTGCTCATGCACAGAGTCAACGCTTCCTGTTAATGAGACATCATTTTCCTTGCCCATGAAGGGCCTTGAGTAATGAGGACTTCTCTCTCTCTTTGCACAGGAACAGCATCAAGTGGGATTGTCTCGGACCACAGGGCCTATGCAGCCTTCTGTCCCACCAGGCTCCAGCAGTGTTGTCACAGGAACGAGCTCTGGGGGTCCTTTCCTGGGAAACCAACCTCAGGCAGCCATCATGAAGCAGATGCTGATTGAGCAGAGAGCCCAGCTCCACGTGATAGAGCAGCAGAAGCAGCAGTTTCTAAGAGAGCAAAGGCAGCAGCAGCAACAGATCCTAGCAGAGCAGGTATGGTATCCCTTGTCTTGGGCACTGCAGCACACATGGGGATGAGAGCAGGAGCACTACAGACAGTACAACACCAGCCTTGCCTTCTGTAGTTGCTAGTTCTCTCTCTGTGGCTCCTATCATGCTATTTCGGCAATATCAAAGAAGAGGCATCTGCCTCTGTCTTACTGTTAGCTTGGCAAAGAATTGATCTGGGTTAACAGTAACGTAGCAAAGAGAAAGTTAGTGATTACCCAGATAGAATCCTTAATCTGGTTTATTGCACACTACAAATGAGTTTGTTAGCACAAAGGAAAAGCTGTTTGATGTGGGGGGACCCAGGCTGAAGCAGGAGAACAGTAAAACCACTTACCGTGGCAGTGTGGAACTGCTGCACTGGACTCTGTCACCTGGCTTGTGGAGCTCTCAGGCTTTGCAATAGCCATGTTAAAGTAGCCAGTCTGAATGGTGATGGCTTATGCATCTTTCAGTCAGCTGTAGTTTAAAAGCAACCCAGGAGAAAGTCAGTGGAAAGTCATACTGTTCAGTTCCTACCAGCTCACACCCAAGATTAAACATCCCCTAATGTTACCTAGGTAATGTTCTGATAGGTCAGTAGTGCTTTGCTTCCTCTCTCTTGCTGATCAAGACCTGAGGTCTTTTTTAATCTGCATTAGAACCTTTGTGTGTTGTATTATCTGCAGAAATACTGATCACCTTCCTCTCTCCTCATGAGAAACAAACAAATTCACTCCCCAATGAACTGGAAGGATGCTCCTAGAAATATTCAGGATAAGATGCATGAATTGGTTCAGGAGTGAACAGGTGCAGAAAAGAAGGGTACAGGAATGTTCCCCTGTTGTGAATTAGGCCAATTCAAGTGCTTAAACCCAAGAGCCCAATAGTGACTTGGCTGCTGAAGGCAAGTCTAAAAGTGTTCAAAAACTGTAAGGCTGAGGCTGTCAAGTGTGTTGGCACAGAAGAGGAGTGATGAACTCACAGTCCTTACACTCCTAGCTTTTTGGTAGTTTGTGCCCAACAGGGGTCCCTTTATCTTTTTTATAGTTTGTAACATGTATTTATGAACACAGGGATGAGCACTTGCTTCTTTCCCACCTTTGCCATTCTCTTACCTTGTTACCCCCCCTTGTTTTTGGACACGCTATTTGTACAGCTGCAGGCAGTTACTTTCAGTAAGTGCTTAATTGAGTATACCTTAGACTTTGAAAGCTCTTGTAAACACACTCTCTGTTTTTATAATCAGCCCTTGATTTTGTTTTGGATGCATCAGTATCCATAGAAAATAACCACAGAGGACCAGTGGGGGCTGGATTAAGGGATGGAGGCACTGTGAAATCACCTGCTCCCCAAATATCATTCACTGAAGCTCTAGAGGAAAGGTGCTTTCATGGTCATTTCTGTTCTGGCTTGGGAATGGTCCTAGGCTGCAGTGCTCAGGTCAGGATGCAGTACTCCTTGCATCTGTGTGTTCTGAGTGCAAAGGTGCTGGAGGAAATTCTTGTACCTCCAGACCTTGACAGGGCTGGGGGAAGGAAAGGGTGTGAGGGTGTGTGGCTGCAGTTACCCTTAAGCCTGGATGAGAGAAGTTATTTCATCTGTCTCCCTCTCCTTTCAGCCTAAAGACAGTCAAGTTCACAATGTAGAGGTCGAGATGAAGTGGTTGTAAGCAAGAAGAGGTGATGTGAGCCTCAGCACTTGCTCCTTTTTGAAGCAAAAGAAGTCTGTGTGCTGAGCAGCCCAAGTGCTCTCAGGAGGACTCTTCAAATGACTCTGCTTGTCTCTCCAGAACAGCTGGCTTGATAAGAAAAGCTGCAGTTCTGCTGTACTTTTGCCACCAGCTCACTGATTTATTAGTCTTCTGCTTTCTTTCCCTCATTCGTTCCAGCAGTTGCAGCAGCAGTCTCATTTGCCACGGCAGCACCTGCAGCAGCAGCGGAGCCCGTACCCGGTGCAGCAGGTCAATCAGTTCCAAGGTAACAGTCACATTCTTTTCCCTGTATTGGAGTCAGGGTGCCCCTGTAGCAGACGTGGAAGTTTCATGCGTTTCGTGAAGACAAGGTTTTAAGCAGTGTGCCAGAAGAGGAAGACGGGCTGTTCCACACTTGTACATATCACATATTTTACCAAAGGGGAAAGACCAGATTTGTGTATTTAGGTAAATTTCTAATTTCCTTTCTTCTCCCCTCAGCAAGAGATGCTTTTTTTTTTTTTTAAATTTTAAATTTATTGTTCCTCTCTGACACCTGGAGCCCATGGATTTATCTTGTTTGCCTCCACGTTCAATGCTTTTTTTTTTTTTTCCAGCCAGTGTCTTTTGCTGTACCTTGGTTTCAGCCCTCTTCATTGCCTACTTTATGTAATTTGATGAGCAGAGAGTTTGAGAGAGATCACCCTTATCTAGAGAACTGACTGATAAATATCAGGTGTGGGACACAGTGAAATATTTGAGATGTAAATTGAGAATTTTTTTAATTATAAAAAAAAAAAAGAGCAAGTATTCTTTTGATGTGTTCGCAGATAACTGAATAATGTAAGTACAGTCATTTTGGTTTAGAAAAAGAAGGTAATTTCTGAGCTTTTTAGGTGCAAAGCATCAGCTGCGTGTCTTCACTGACCATGGTTTCCAAACAGACATGAAATTAACATGTGCTTGTGCTGTGTGTTCATAATAGAGTCATGTAACTGCAACAGAAAACAAAGGAGGCAAGCCTATTGTAGTTCTTGCCCCCAGGAAGCCTGGGTATGGCAGCCTGATCTTCTGCTGATATCTATCAAGGTGGCCCCTTCTAATTGCCTTCTTGGTTTTATCTTTGGCAACATAAATTCTGTATGAAATGATTTTTTCCTCTCAATCATGCATTTGCAAAATCTATGTATGTGCAGTGCCATACATTGAGATGCACATGTAAAATCTTTCTGCATTAACACTCCTTTGAAACATTGCCTTCATATGTATTATTTAAGAGAAATTGAGAAGAGAGTTTAGGCTAATCTGACAGAGCAAGGAATTAATTTTCATAAATGAGCTAATTTAAATACAAGTATTCCAACATTTTCCCTATTTAGTCATAAGAATGTAATCCAGTGCAGTAGGTTATGTGTGAATGAGACCAGAAGGTGGCCCAAAATCTTAAAATCTGTTGCATCCCTCTTTTAACCAGGCCTTGTCTTATCTCCTGTCTTATGTCGAGTACAATAGTTAACAAAAGTACTATGTGAACCACTTTCTGGTAGTGAGTCCATTGGAGGTTTTCAACTGCCATAGTGAATTAGAACAATGGCTAAAGATGCATTAAGTAAGTTCTTAACATTATCTGATTCTTAGGCACTTGCTAGAGCCACTGTAAAAAGAGGCTTCTTTTCATTGTGGAAGGAAGAGGTGATCTAAGTTAGGAAAACTCAAGGGGACCACAAAGCCAATCACTAAGAAAACTGTTAGATAGCATGGATAAAGTAAAAGGAGCCTCTACATTTGCCTTGGTCCAGTGAGAGCCAGATGGTCTCTCTTCATGCTACAAAATGTTTCATTTATCTATATGTTGGGCTCTAAAAGCATCCTCCAGAAGCTTGCCCTGATGCAGCAAAAAGGAACTGCAGCCATCCTCACTCTGCAGCGTGTGCACAGCTATGGAAAGGGCAGTTCCTTTATTCGTATCCCTTTCTTATGGAAACCCAGCTGACATAAATAACAGGGTCCAGTAGTCTCTGTTCTCCATACTTGCTCTGCTATGTTCTCTACAGCCGAGAGACAACAGCTGGGGGCTGATTTAAGAGCATGCAGATTTTGGTTTGTGACTCTTAAGGCAACAGTTACTTACTCCTTGCCTTTCATAAGGTTTGAGCCAGGACCAATTGTGCTCCTCTTACTTCTGGAGCTTCACCTACAGAGGAATATATGTAGCTTGGTACAGTAGTGACTCGAGAGCACAATGAACCCGTGGCATAATCATAGCTCTGGTAATTGTTTTTTAAATAAAGATAGTAAATACAGAAGCATATTGGCTTCCTGGAAATCGATAGCTCCCCCCACCCCTGAAAGGAAGACACAGGCATGGCTCAGTTATCTGCCACGGTGTGGAATTTAACAAGGTTAGGATTTTCTGGTTTCCCATCACTGGCCTAAGGTGGAATAAAATGTGCTTATAATATTGATTTACTAATACACTCTCCCTGCTCTAAATGTCTGCAAAAAAACAATTTTTCTTCTTTCCATAGACCTAATCAGTAATAATGATATAGAAAATCCATTCATTTATGCCTCCTGAGCTATTAAAAAATTGATTGGCCTTCTGAGCCTGACATTTCCATTTCCAAGGCTTACTTTTGAAAGACAATGGAGATATTTAAAAGAGAGCTTCAAATGGTAAACCGGTTTAGCTGCTTTGCTGCCATTGAAGACCAGTGGACGCCTTCTCATTTGCTTCTTAGAAGCCAAATGAGGTTTATCTGAAGAAGATAGGCACTACGTGCCCAGCTTTGAAGCTTTAGGGACTAACTTTTTTTTCCTGTAGGAGGGTGCACATTGTCAGTGGTCCTGGGGAAAAAAATACACACAAAAAGAAAGACTCACATTTACTTTTGGAAAAACTTGGGCTCCCAAGTCACTGCTAAAAAACAATCTCTGGCCTCACAAAGTAAGAGAAAGGCAGACCTGTTTTAGACCTGCAGATCTGGTGGCTGGCTGGCTTAGGCACCTCAGTGCCTAATCAGGGAGGCAACCATGGCTGTAATCATGCATCACCTGAGTGATCATGTTGCCTCCCTTCTTTAAGGATCCGAAGCCATTAATCCCTGTGGGTACACATCAAAAAACTTTCATAATTGAGAATTACTTAGTGGGTAAATCACTGGCCTTTTAACCTTGCCAGCCTCATTTTAGGCCTTAAGGGAAATGAGGCTGCTGGTCTGCAGCGACGGTGTTCTTGGCTGAACAGCATCCTGCTTCACAAAGGGAGTATGTAACAGAATCAGCCATTCCTGTTCAGGGTGGCACTCGACCTGGGTTGGCTCTCACCTTCAAGGAGAGGGGACTCAACAGGTCAAGCCAGAGGTTGCAGCCAGAGTGAAGTGGAATGCATCATCTCTGAAACGCAACTAACATGAAGCAGCAAGCCCATCTCCCAAGGGTGGGTGGCCTTCCCACCCTCGGCTAACCTTCATATGAAACAATAATTGATTTACTCAGATAGCACAGCAATCTCAAATCCTACTGTGGTGCAGAAAGCTCCTGCAGATTCTCTCATGCAAAGACATGCTCATGAAAATTTACAGTTTATGGGTTTTTTTCTGCTCACCTTCCTCCCTTTTTGGTGTAGGTTCTCCCCAAGATATAGCAGCTGTGAGAAACCAAGCAGCTCTCCAGAGCATGAGGACATCCCGAATGATGGCCCAGAACGCAAGCATGATGGCAATGGGTCCCTCACAGAACCCGAGCACGCTGCCCACGACCGCAGGCCAGTCAGACATGGGCATGGCTCCTTACAGCAACACCTCTTCCAGCCAGCCGGGAATGTACAGTATGAGCACAGGGATGAGCCAAATGTTGCAGCACCCAAACCAAAGCAGCATGAACATGGCACATAATGCGGGCCAGGGAACCAGGCAGCCCGCCTCTGGACAAGCAGTGGCAATGGTCGGCAGTTTTGGTCAGAACATGCTGGTGAACTCTGCTCTGCCCCAGCATCAGCAGCAGATGAAAGGACCTGTGGGCCAGGTCTTACCCAGGCCACAAGCACCACGACTTCAAAACCTGATGGGGACTGTCCCTCAAGGAACACAAAACTGGCAGCAACGAGGCTTACAAGGTATACCTGGAAGGACTAGCAGTGAAATGGGGCCCTTCAATAATGGCACAACATACCCAATGCAGCCTGGGCAGCCACGGCTGTCCAAGCAACACTTCCCACAGGGGCTTAATCAGACAGTTGTGGACGCGAGTGGAACAGTAAGAGCCCTGAACCCAGCGATGGGGAGACAGTTGCTGCAGCCGCTACCTGGACAACAAGGAGCCAGCCAGTCCAGGCCGATGGTAATGCCTGCAATAAACCAAGGGGTCCCCACCATGTCTGGCTTTAGTCAGCCTCCGACACAGCAAATGCCAGGTGGTAACTTTGCTCAGAGCAGCCAAGGCCAGGCCTACGAGAGGAATCCCACTCAGGACATATCTTACAACTACAGTAATGAAGGAGCAGGGGGGTCATTCTCCAGTTTAGCAGAGGGCGCAGACCTTGTGGACTCCATCATTAAGAGCGGACCAGGGGATGAGTGGATACAAGAACTTGATGAGTTGTTTGGAAACCCCCAGTGAATGGGCTTGTATAGTCTGGAGCTTTGGTTGTTAACATTTGAAAAAAAAGAGAGAGCTGGATGTTCTCCCCATCCTTGAATTGTTGGGTTTTTTTTGTTTGAATTGCTTTGGGGTTATTTTGTTTTCTTTTGTTTTTAATTGTGCAAGCTGAGCTGATCTGTAGCCAACTTTGGAAGATTCGGGGGACGATGAGAAAATCGGCATCCCAAGACTTCCACCAGCAATCTCCATTGTGTGGTGGCACCCGCTCTGTGCGGGGCAGGGGGCAGGATGGGGAAACTGGAAATCCAGGTGATGCCTCTAATTGGTAAAATTTGGTCTTTCCTCACTGAAACGAGGCATCATTGCACAGTGGTTTGGGGTGGACCCGGTATCTCCCACCTCATGTGACTAAACACCGCAGCCTTCAGGAGAGCAGGTGAGAACAGCCGGGAGCAAAGCCTAAAGATGTCCGTGGGCGATTGCACAGGCCCTGATCAGAAACTGGCTTAACTCCAGGGGGAGCAGGTCTCAGTGAGCCATAGCCAGGCCTGCGGGACCAGCTCTGGGCTGCCACAAGGGAACGCACAGCACACTCTTAGCAAACCTAAACAGTGACGGGGAGGTCACCGTTTTCACTGCAGAGTGATAAAAGTCCAATAAAATTGTAGGAGGCCATATATCTGGCAGTGTGGAGAGGACAGTTTGATTATGGGACTGCTGCTGGAGATGGCTTAGGTGGATGGGTTAACTTCCTTCCTTCCTTCCTTCCTTCCTTCCTTCCTTCCTTCCTTCCAGTCCAATCCCTTCCCTCCTATCTTTCCATATGAAGCAAGGTGAGCTGCACTTTTTTTCAGGTGAGCGACAACTGCCACCAAGGGGCAGGCAGGGGAGGAGAAATCAGGTATGAGAAGAGGTACAGGGAGAGTTAAATGGGCAGAATGAGTTTCTCCTCTCCCCTTGGAAAGTGCAGGTTTGGCAGGTGGCATTGCCCTGGAGTGTCTGGGCAATCAGTGTTATATGCAACCTGATCGTCAGTTTTAAACAGGTCCAGTCTTTCTGTTTTGTTGGAATAAAATTCACTGCAGCGTTCGAAGAACAGGAGCCAATGAAGGACTACTGCAAAGATCATTCATGAAAGGGTAAAATAATCGATGCCATTATTCCAAAATATCAGGTATGCCCAAATAAGCTTGTAGGTAATAGCAATGTGTCAGTATCTCCACTGTGTGGACCAGTGCTGAGCAGCACTGTAATGAAGTTGTGATTATCTTGCACAGTACTGAGACAGCAGCCATCCTGAATGAATGAACAGTGGTTCCTGAGCTGCAAGCTGAGACTGAGGGAAGCTGTCCTCTGAAACCTATCACCTTTTTAGTGTTTTCAGATCAAAGCTGCTTATCAGGTTTTATAGTGATGCATAAAAAAATGTTAACATAATTCACAGTCCTAAGCATTTGGGAACCTGTGGCCTAATGCTGGCCTCTGTGTGCTCTGCAGCTCAAGTGTCTCTGGTGTACAGGTACCAGTACCCACTGTCCAGCTGCTGATTATCTCCCCGTGTGCTGCACTCCTTGGGCCCGGCGGTGCGAGGCGCTCAGCCGCTGAAATCCACGGGAGCCAAGGGGATTTGCACTTTGTATTTTCAAGTCCTGCCTTTCTCTGTGGAGCACAGATATGCATCGTGTTAAGGAGCAGGAGCAAAACAGGCCTGGAACCATCCAGGTGCCCAGTTACGGCTCCCTCTTATACCTGGCAGGGATTACCTAGACAAGGGCAAGTATCTGCTCTGAATCACAGGATCACGGAATGGCAGGGGCTGGAAGGGACCTCTGGGGATCATCTAGTCCAGCCCCACTGCCAGAGCAGGATCACCTAGAGCAGGTTGCACAGGATCATATCCAGGTGGATTTTGATACCTCCAGAGAAGCAGACTCCACAAACTCTGTAATGTCTGCAGGATAAGCTGCATTTTTATCGTGGGCATGGATTTTTAAGGCAGTCAAGGTGAGCTAGCAATGCAGCTTGTCCAGACTGCGAATTTTTTAAAAATGCTTTAGTTACATCTCTTTTAGCAAACCCCTTTTAAAAAAATACAGCGCAAGGACCTATTCCAGTTCCTGCTGGAGCCAGCGGGGGTTTGCCTGTCCCCTGCTTCAGCAGGAGCCTCCTCAAGCCCTCAGTCAGTGAAAGAGAGCACCAGCCAAAGTTCTCAGCCCAGCTTGCAGGCAAGCGGCTCTTGGTGGGGCAGGCAAACAGTGAGAGAAACGGCACCCGAAGGGATGTGGGCACGGGGGTGAAGGAGTGAAGAGCTGGTGTGGCACAGACCTGTCCTGTCTAGCAGCTGGTGTGGCACGGACCTGTCCTGCCCCCCACGACAGCAGCCTGGTGGGATGAGGAGGCAGCGGGCACGGGGCACGGCACAGCGGTCCCTTCTCCGGAGCCCGGGGCTCACCTGCCAATGCATAAAGGAGGGTTTTTGGTAAATAAGTGGTGATGAAGGCTGAGTCTCTATTGTCTTTGCAAAGCTTCCTCCAAATACTCCATACTGGGACCAAGTGCTAGAGAAGTAATTTTATTAGATTTGGGGTTGTTTTTATTTTTCCTTTCTTACTATGGTGCTGATGTATATGTAATGTTAAAAAAAAAAAAGTTATTTGTAAATATGTTTTTACAATTCTACAGATATCACTGGGTCTACTATCTGTAAAATATATACATATAAATATATATATATATATACTGTTTGTTTAAAATAGAGTATTTTTATTTCATTCTTTAACTCATCCTTACTGCAGTGGTATTGCACTTCAGATGACGTCTAATTACTAATTTGTACTGTATCCCTGACAGCAACTTGCTCCATTTTATTCAGATTTTTCTAGTTTTCTGTTTTTACTTTGTACATTAAGCATTGCTTATTTCCTTTTAAGACCTGTACAGAGCTCTGAAAGTATAGAAGAAGACCTGATGTTAACATACCACTTTTAAAGAAAAACAAAGCAAAACAAAAGGAAAAAAAACAAAAAAAAAAACAAAAAACCAAAACCAAATTAATAAAAGATGGTTATCTGAGTCATATACCAGGCTGGTTTATAGGATCATCTCTCTTCCCACTCCACTCCTGCGCCTTGGTGGGTGATCTTCCATGGGGGAGGATGGAAGGTGACTTCAGGCTGGACTGGTTTCAACCCTGGGGCTTCTGCCTCACCACACCCTGTGGAGCTGTCCTCGCCCTGTGGAGTCCAGACATTGCCAGGAGAATATGGCCCATATCAGGCCACCCCTCTTGCCCCAGGCTTGTTCAGCTGCTGGGAAGCCCCCTGCACCCTGATTAGCCCTGCCAGGCACAGCTGAGCAACCACAGGTTGCTGTGAGGAGCTGCCAGGTAGGCAGTGCATTGCCAGGTATCTGCCTGGCTTTTGGGTCATTCTGTCCCTTTCTTGGAGTAAGATAGCTCCAAAATGGTGTGTTTATTCCATGTACGGAACAAAATAAGGGTAGGGAATTGCTTTTGGGGGAGGACACAAGATGGATAGCCTGTGATGTAAAAATCCTGTGGCTGAAATCTGGGAAGGAGAGGTGGGGCAGGAAGGAGGGAGATGTGGGGTTGGGTGTTGAAGTTGGGAAGATGGAGTAACTGGTTAAGCATGAAGATGTATGCACAGAGCAGTTTCCTATCACCTACTGCTACTAAAGCATGAGAACTGTGTTGTCAGAAGCATTTCTCAAAGTGCATGTTGACTTGTTGAATTTATTTGACCCACTGAAGATGAACATGCCATGCAACCTTCGTGACTCAACACCAACTTCTCCATGTTTCCAGCCTGTCAGGGAGTTTTGGGGGATCAGGTGCTGGATTTCTGCACGGCTTGCTGTTCAGGATGTTGGTGTGTTGTGGCTCCACGTACAGTCTTTAAGGTGAGAATCCCCTTCCCTACTTAATGTCAGTCATTTACTGTTCTAAATGTGGCTAATATGGCACAAAGGAGACTGGCCCAGATCACAGCGGCTTGCCAGAGCTCCTCCCCAGCGTGTGCTGGCAGAGGGCTTCCTGAGAAAAGATGCTTTCTGCAACAGGCCCTTAGTGGCTTTCAAGATGCAGCAGGGACCATCCTAATTTCTGATCATGAGTGTCAGATGAACATTTACATCAAGTTGCAGGGTTTGCTGAACATGCAGCCTGGTACTGACTTTTGATCCTGGTACTGACTCTTGATCCTGGTACTGACTCCTTGATCCACAGGCAGGAAATTGTGTGGTTCTCCCTGGAGTTTAACTGAATACTGACACTGACCACATCCATCTGTTACAGATGTAGCTTGTTTTTAATGACAAAGTCATTAAAAAGTCAGAGTCAGTCTTTCAATGCTTTCTTATCACAGACACTCTGTCCTGGCCTACTGGGGAAAAAGCAGTGACTTTAGAAGACAGATGGAATCCTCATCTCTAGGCCTACTTCTGCCCTCCATTAGCTGGTGCAGCTCCTGAAATGTCAGATTCATGTTCACCCCTGAGCACTCTGGCTTCGTGCTGTTTTGCTGCCTCACACCCACATTTCTCATCATGTGAAATTGTCCCTGTGCAAGCACAGTTTATTCCTTTCTGTAGAGTAAACGGGATATGGGAAGCTATCTATAAACATGCCAGACCACTACAATAGGTAAGCTTGGAATAGGATAATTTCAGATGCTTTAAAGACCTGTTTGAACACAGTTAGTGACATTTTGGCCTCCTCTAGTGCGTATTTCAAGCCTGTTGTGTAGTTTGGACCTTAGCCTTCATTTTGAGTCTGCTGGAAGCACTTCCTGCTGCCCATGACTGAAGGCATCACTGGCAGGTGTGTGGGTGGATTTTGTGTCTTTCAACCCATAGAAGAAAAGTTAGTGGAACAATTCCCAGTAATTTCTGTGGTTAAATCTGCCCCTGTTGTGCTTTCTCCCTGGAGAGTTAGCCTTTTTTGCATCTGTGTCAGCTCCAGCCTGGTCATCATCATGATCTGTCCCTTTCCGTTTGGCAGCTCTTATTGGACCCAAGTCTTTCCCCTTTGTACTTGTTTGATTTTATTGTTTCAAATGCCATTTCAGCCCTTGCCACCTGCAGGTGCTAAGTTGCGTCTCTTAGTCACAATCTAACTTCTGTATGTGTCCGCGTTAAGTTATTCTGAACCTGCTCCAACACTGAATTATTTTGTAGTCAGGTTATCAACGTTGGTACACTTTAACAAAGACGTATGTTCTTTACATAGACCTGACTAAACAGCACTGTAAACATACAGTATTTTTGTCCAAATCATGTCTTTGAAGGCACAACAAGGGAAGATTGTGCCTGCTGGCTCTAGCATGAGTATATTCAGCATTCCCTGAATAATTTGAATAGCAAAACAGGCACGGCCTTGCTTTGCTGTTCTTCTATATAGTTTACATTGATCATGAGCAGACTTTGAGCTCACAGTGGTAAGCTGTGACTTTTCCCCCCTTTTAGCAGAAAACCATTGTTACAGACAGTCTGCTTTTTCATTGTTGTTTCATGATTCCCGGAGCTGTGGCCATGCTGGGATGTTTGTCTAGTCTTTCCCACAGCCCAGCCATCTGTGCCTTGGTGGGAGACAATGCAGTAGACCCAATTGTTAGATGAACATCTGTGCCTGCTTTTGTTTGGGCTGGCTCTCCCTCTCACAAGTGCCGTGTTGTGGGTACAGCCTGTCTTCAAGAGACTTTGTATGACAACTGGGATCTGCTGACAGGAGGGCCCCACTTCCACGAGAAGAGCGTTTGAGCATCTTGAAGGGCAAACGTGAGTATAAAATCAAAAGGCCTTCACAGAAATGTAGGGTCATGTGCAGCCTTAAGTATTCTCCTGAAAAAAGCAGTGTTTCCATATATGCTTAGGCAGCCTTCTGCAGGGGGAGTGGATATAGATGGAGAACTGGGACCTTTCTGCAGCCTATTGCATCGAAGCCTGTTCCATTGGCACAGAATGGATGGCACTGCTGGGGGTGATGGAGAAGAGCTGATGGGAGCACTGCAGAGGTGCCAGCAAAACTGAAGGACACTGGGTAAGAGGGGCTGATGCTTGCGGTGCCAGTTGCAACTAAATTGCGTAGTGAATTAAAGGGTTTAGTTGTATGTAATCTGTTTAGGATTTACAGGACTATATGGGTGGAAACAAGGTTTGATTGCAAATGCAGATGTGACGTAGCATTCTGTGACACGGACTCTTTTCCAAGAGTGTAGCTGGGAGAGGAGAAAGCATAAGCAGCTCGGGGAAATCATGCATGTCACATTGCAATGGGTTGTTAGTAAAGAGCTCTGATGCTTTATTCACCTGCAGCTTACAATCTTTTTGGTGTTCAGGGAAATTATCCATATTATTATTTATTTAGAAAAAAAACAAAACCCAAAACCGTCTTCAGAACAATTTACGTAGTTTCTTCATAATGCTGAAGTTCAGGTATTCATCCAGAAAGCTGTTAACAATCCCAGCTGCACCCAGGGTTATCAGGCACATTAGAATTATCAAACTCAAATAAAAACCTGTTAACCTAGAAGTGGAAAGCAGAAAAATACTGTTAGGAGAGCTGTACACAGTGTGTTTACAGGGAAACTGCTTGTCCACATCAGTTAAGAAGGGGTATGTAGAAGCAGAAAGGGTCCTGGCAGCAATGCTGCTGTGGCGTGTTTCAGTAATAAACCCTGCCTGTGACTTCCACTGGGGAAAACAGAGAAAACTCTTCCCCCATGTTTCAAAATAGTGATGTCAGGAACTTGCTCCAGGATGAAGCTACTTCATCCCATGACATGAAGACCTGTAGGTGAAGCCACAGACAAGCCTGAGCACCTTACTGCAACTCTAGGAGAGTGGGAGAGAAGCCTTTGGGGCTGAGGGAGAGGTGTGCGTGTCTCTTGTAGCCCATCTGTTGGTCAGGTACTCTGACCAACCTCCAATAAGCTGGGAGGTCTGCTGCTGGTCATGACTTTGAGACAGGTTTTTGAACAAGAATGGAGGAGTGTTGATCTTAAAAACTCAGCAGCTGGGGCACTTGCTGGGAGAGGGTCAGGTTTTTGGAAATAGCTCTGTTGTGCAGTCTTTTGCTGCTGTGGGGTTATTCACTACAAAATACTCTGGTTTGTTATCTTCCTCTAGAAATAGACATTGCAACTCTTAATTTTATGACAAACATTTATCTTGCTGTTTTGTTTCTGCGACTTCTAATCATGCTGGAAGAGGAGACTTAGGTCAGGACACAGAAGATAGTGCAGTGGCTTCAGTGAAACAAGAACTGAACTGTGTGTTTGTGGTTGAGTGTTTTGCCAGCACACATTTGCTGAAGCAGAATTCTGGGATGTTGGGAGATGCTGTGCCCTTAATGTTCATGAACGTGCACGTATCTGGAGCTGTGTTCTCTTATCTGGTTGGTGAAAGTTCATCAGCCTACAAGGCCAGATTTGCTCGCTTCCCTTAGTGCATTTTGTATGGCTGGTGCAAAGGTCTTCATGTGACAAACTGAGGAAAAATGAAAATAATCATAGAGGCAGGCACAGCACGAGCCTTTCCTGAGCAGCCTCCCTGCTACAGCTGTCCTGAGCTGCCAGGCAGTGCTGCTGTTTTCAGACCTCTCTGAGTCTAGTTGCCAATATGCTCAGTACAAAGTGGGTGCCCACAAGGTGAGCATCAGAGCTGTTCTCTCTCATGACCTTTGTATGTGCATATCTTAACCTCAGGTCCTCCTGTCACAGCCAGCCCTGTTCCCAGGGGGTTCCACTTCAGGCCTCTTGCTGATACTTCACACACGTTGCGTTCAATTGTAGTCACTTTTCACTGCCAGTCCTTGGCTCTCAGCCCAGCTCCAGACCACAGCCTGGAGCTTTTAACCTGCGTTCAGCTGGTAGCTCCTTACCTGCCTTTCAGAGACTGGACGTAACCATGGAAGTACTTGTAGCGGGCGAGCACGTAAAACACACCCAGCAAGGAAGCTATTTCTAAGAAAGAAAAAGAAACAGTTAGAAAACGAAAAATTGAGGCTTGTAGACAATTTAATACTTCACTTATATTTTCTAGTTATATAACTCTGGGGACTTTCATAGCTGGGAATTTATTTTGGGAAAGAATAATTCAAGAAGAGCTATATGTATTCTTAAACATTCACTACAGGAGGCTCTTGATAGGGGTTTGCAGATGGGCTTGGGAATAGAATTGTCCAAGAAAACCTGAAAGCATTCCCTAGAAAGAAGATTTCAAGAAATGATTGGAATCTGTATACCCGCCCCTCACAGTTTGGTGGTTAACCCAGAGACAGGGCAGTGGGTTGGAGCACTGTGGCTTGACCCAGCACTGCCATTTCGTATTGTTATGGCAGTTCATGCTAAAGGGGAGTGTTTGTTTTGGAAAGAGAATCTTATTTATGTTGTTAATAATCTACTTTGCATTTATATAGCAGCTTTTATCCAAGGACATGAGAGAAATCTGTAGTGAAGTTAGCTTTCTGACCTCCCTGTGGGAAGGGTATAAAGTCACCTCTGTTTGATAGATGGACCAGGGTGTATAGGTCACTCCTATTATCCAGGACTAAGCAGCACTAGTTAATTTTGTGTTCTTTCAAACCGTGTGAGCATTATGTGGGACACCTTTTACTGAGTTCTGAATTAATTAGTGAAAAAATTACTTCAAGGGAAGGTTAACTTAATCCTTCTTTTCGTACATGTGACAGCACATGTCTGTGTTACTGGTTAGCTCTATCTTCCTTGAGTCAAGTGTCTGTCTATGAGCACGTGGATTATTTAATATCCAGTTTGTTGACTTAAGTGGTGCTACTTTGTTTTTAAGTTTGATGTGCAGTGGAGTCAGGCCTCTGGCTGTGAGAGCCTCACATGACTGTAAACATAGAAAATGGAGAAAAAACATAGAGCAAACATAGAAAGTGGAGCAGAAAGCTACTCTTCTGGGGAGGAGAGGTGCAGCAGGCGTGAGCTAGTTACCCTTTCTCCAACCTGCAGCCTAAAACATCAGCTGGGGAAAAGTTGATAAAGCAGAGTGCGAAAGTTAGACTCTGTCACTAATTCTAGCTCTGTGAGAGTCCACCCCATCACTGTTAGGAGACTTCACAGACTCGTCTTGAAGTCCAACAGAGTGAGAGGTATGAAAGCTCTGTGGTGTCTGAGTTCAGAATATTTGGCCCAAAAAATGCCCCCCAGCTTCTTGATTTGCAGAGAGAAGTGAGAGCTGGCAGGGCTATGTGAAATGCCATGGCAAAGTGGGGACTTCAGTGTCACTCAGCATTCTTCTAGTGTCGCGGTTTGGAGTCAGGGCAACCCCCAAACCGATAACAGACCGCTCTCTTTTAACCCCCCCTCCCTCCCCAAAGGGGAGAGAAAAGGAATAAGGGAGAGAGACTTAGTGATTAGAAAAAGGAACTAAAACAATTTAATTAAAAAAATGAAAATGAAGTATATACAAATATGTACAAAGCCAGTACCGAACCCAACCTCCCCCCGATGGTAATTACGTCACCCTCA